>VDFB02204112.1:0-13152 GCA_007258455.2 Sequoia sempervirens | reverse complement strand
GATAGGGCAATCATGCAAAGGCTGCAGATTAGGACATGAAGGCAAAGCAGAATCCATAAGGGCATTCTGACAAGACAAGGACTGGGGAGCAATGGTATTAGGACCAACAGGGGCACAAGCAGGAGGGGCCAGGGGGTTGTTCTCCCTGCTACTTTTAGTATCCTCATCATCCAATTCCCCAATATCAACAATTTTAGGCAAAGCAGGTAAATTTTGATAATGCTCATAGATGAGTCTGACAAGACCAGGGTGAATAATAGAAGTCCTCCTAGGGTTTCTTTCAACTTCATCAAGGGAATTCTTCAAAGAAGAGAATAAGTAAAAAGGCAAAGAGATACGAACCTTGTGATGGAAATGGTTCAGAATGGCAAAGTGATAACCATACACCTTGGTGAAGCGCCCGTCAACTGTGATATACTCCATTATTACTCTTAAAACTTTCCTCCATATTGATTTAATGGACTCCACATCAAAGTAGCTATTGGCAACCTTAACCAACTTAGCCTTCTCCTTGTCTTTTTTAGGAAATCTTATGACTGCTTCATCAGAGAACCGATGGTCCCAATAAAATTTCACACCCTTAGTCGAAAGACCAGTAATCTCACCAATTATTTTCTCATTCAGCTTAACATTCCTACCAAACAACACAATCTCACCATTTTTCCAATTTTTGGCAAAATAGTCCAGCATACCCTCGTCAGTACCATGGAGCTTTTCCAAAAACGGGACTAAACCTCCCTTTTCAATTCTTTCCCAGGCTTTAGCATTCTTTCTATGCTCTTGAAAGCTGCTTGGCTCCACATGTTTTCTCTCTCCCCCCATCTTCAAAGCTCTATTATACCACACCCTACAGTTGCTCTAGGTCCCATTTAAGCATATTTTATCAAACACCCAGAAAGCGTGCCAGAGAATCTTCTTGAAAAATAAAATGACGTCGGTCCCATCAAATCTAATGAAATCGACGTACCTAATCTTTATCCTCTTCATCATGACGAAGACAAGCTTCTCTTCCATGCATTGAATCATAATAAATTAGCGCTTTCACCTCAGAATGGAGGTAGTCATTCTTCCTCCACATGTTTTCCCCACCCTTCTTAACCTCTTCATTGGCGAAGTAATCAGCCACCCTATTGGCTTCTCTGTAGGCGTGGGACACTTTCACTTTATCGAATTTACTTAATAAGATTATTGTATCTTCAATCCACTTTTTAATGGTCCACGAGGGAGGGGTAAGCCCAAGAATGCAATTTATTATATTCATTGAATCACCCTCCAACCAAAGACATTTCGTGTTCATCTTGAAAGCTAAGTTAACCGCATGATAAGCCTCTACAGCTTCCGCAACATGATTAGTTTGGGTGTCGATGTCCACAGCAAAAGCCGCAATAAAAGCCCCTGAGTTGTCCCTTAAAACACACCCACTGCCAGCTTTCCCAAGGTTGCCTTTAGTAGCACCATCAAAATTGGCTTTCAACTAACCCAAAGGTGGCAAAGACCAACTAGCATTCTCCCTCCCACAAACATCGGGCGTGGGGACATTTAACACTGTAATTTTGAATTCCACTTTTCAGCCGTAGCAATATCGAAAGGAGACCAATTAGCTTTATCAACCATTTTTCTTGGGATTAAAGATAAATTTTCCTTTATTGCCCTTACAATTTTTTCATGCAAGTCCCCCTCCAACTTCTCTTTTTCCCTAAATAGTCTATTGTTCCTTTCCTTCCAAGTATTCCATGACACAAAAGGTAGAACAAAATACCAGAGCTTTCGCACAAAAGGATTTTTTGAAGGAGCTTTCCATTGCAAGAAAAAGTCTTCGATAGAAGCAGGGGAAACCCAAACCAAATCAAGAAGCGCAAAAATTTTACCCCATATGTGTGAAACAAAAGGGCAATGAAGAAAAAGATGATTAACAGTCTCAGCATCATTCCTACACATGTAGCGCCTGTTAGGTAATTGAATTCCTCTTTTTCCAAGATTGTCCAAAGTGAAAATCTTATTCTGTAGCATTATCCAATAGAAAATATTGATTTTAGGAATCAGGTGATTAATCTAAGCCTTAGCCCCGAAGGGTGGAGGCTCCATCGAACTAACCAGCATAGAAATAGCAGAAGAAAATGAAAAAATGCCAGACAGATTGTCTAACCAAACAGCAAGATCATCCACCTGGTGTTGAGCTAGTCTTAGGGCCCTGAAGGCCGATTGAAGAGGGCTAAGATCCTGACTGATGGTCTTCAAATCAACCCAACCCCCATTCCTCCAGTAATCTTTAACCAAGACCCTGAATTCCCTTTTACAATCATTCATCCATTTATTGAATTTCTCATTTCTGATTAACGGATCTTTAAAAAGCCATCTGTCTTCCTAAAACCTAACATAATTTCTTTTTCCAACCAGCCAACCAGTTCCCATTTCCAGCAACTTTTGACCTCTACTCATACTATTCCAGCAAATAGACCCACGAGGTAAAAGAGAAGAATTTATAACCTCATTAAGAGTCTCACAGTTGCTAAAATATTTGGCTTTTAAGGTATCTCGCCATTCCCCTCGCAAAGTAAGAGTTCTCCGAAGCTGTTTAGCAAGAAGGGACAAATTCAGCACTTTAATTTTCCTTAAGCCTAGGCCCCCTCTCGATTTAGGTCTACAAACCATATCCCATCCAACGAGTGGCATTCTCTTCTTATCCTCCACACCAGACCAGAGAAACCTTTTCTGAATTTTTTCAATGGCCTCAGCATACTTAGCAGGAATTTTAAATAAACTAAGAGCATACACAGGAAGATTTTGCAAAGAAGCCTTAAGGAGCTGGATTTTTTCAGCTTGACTGAGAAGAGCTCCTTTCCACCCCGACAGCTTCTTATTGAATTTTTCAACCAAAGAGATCCAGAACGAGTCCAAGGGTTTAATGCAAAGAGGCAAACCAAGATAGGTTGACGGGAGAGGATCAATCCGGCATCCAAGAATCTGAGCAAGTTTAACTTGTCTATGCTCTAGAGTATTGAGGAAGAAAATTGAACTCTTAGCCCTATTAACAACTTGCCCAGAAGCAGATTCATAAAGATTCAGAATTCTTTTGAAAGTCTTAGCTTCAGCCACAGTAGATCTTCCCATGAGAATGGTGTCATCAACAAATTGTTGGTGGGAACAGGTTAGATGAGAAGAGGAAGGTCTTAAACCAGCAAGGCATCTTTGATCAATAAGATTTTTAATATTTCTTCCCAAACTCTCATCCAAAATAGTAAATAGAATAGGAGAGATAGGATCTCCTTGTCTGAGGCCTCTGGAAGTCTGAAAAAACCTAGAAGGTGAACCATTCACAATGACAGAAGAAGTAACTGTCGAAACTAGCTGGTTCACCAACTGAATGACTTTGTTATTAAAACCAAACTTGGCCAGGAATTTAAATAAAAAATTCCACTCAACCCGATCATAGGCTTTGGAAATTTCCAATTTAAGAATGAACCCTTCAGTCTTCGATACAATTAAAGAATGTAAATTCTCATGAACAGTGATAACAGAGTCCAGAATGTACCTACCTGGCACAAAACCATTATGCTGCGGAGCAATTATTTGAGGAAGCACATAAAGCATTCTTGTAGTTAAAACCTTCAAGATAATTTTATAGATAGAATTGCACAGGTTGATTGGCCGAAAAGCTTGAAACTCTGAAGCCCCAGGTTTTTTTGGAATGAGGACCACAAAAGTAGCATTAAGTTCTTTCAAAAGACATCTTGATCCAAATAATTCCTTGACAGCATTCTCAACATCCACCTCAAAAATTTCCCAAAACACTTGGAAGAAGAATAAGGGAAAACCATCTAGTCCAGGAGCTTTGTTGCCATCAAAAGAGAAAACAGCTTTCCTAATTTCAGCCTTGGAAGGAATAGCAGTGATCATAGAATTTTCATTGTGACCAATCACCTAGGGTATAGCCTCAATCAAGGATTCTTGAGCTTCAAGAAGAATCTCTCCATTACAAGAAAGAAGGTTGCTAAAAAAAAGGATAGCCTGTTTCTTGATATCATCTTCCTCCTCAAACCTCGTCCCATTAACATCAATGTAAGTGATTCTGTTAGCAGCCCTATGTTTCGAAGTAGACAGATGAAAAAATCTGGTGTTCCTATCTCCCTCAGTCAACGAAGACACTCTAGATCTTTGCCGCCAAAAAACTTCCTCTTTAGCAATGATGTCATGCAATTGAATGAGAAGTTCATTTTCCTTTTCTCTGTAATTATCAATGTACCCCCATTTCTGGATATTAGCCTGGATCTCTTGAAGTTTACCCTGAATTTCTATCTTAGTTCCAAAAATATTCCCAAAGGCATCGTTTTTCCATCTTCTCAAATTAATTTTCACTTCCTTTAATTTTTTAGCAATCCTGAACGTAGCTGTGCCAGTAATATCAATATTCCACCATCTACTGATTTCCTCAAAGATTCGAGGATGAGATAGCCAGAATTTTTTGAATTTGAAAGGGGAGTTTTTTTTCACCTTAGTAGGATCCGCCATTAGACAAATGGGAAAATGATCAGATCCTACCCTTGATAAAGCTCTCAAAGCACAAAAAATAGTCTATAAACCATTGACCAGAAACAAGGGCCCTATTGAGTCTCACTTGGATCAAATCAGGTCCTAACCTCCTATTAGTCTAGGTATAAGAAGCACCTTGCAAGTCAAGGTCTATCAAGGCATTACTGTTAATGAAGTCGGAGAGACCTGAAATACTATCCCAGTTAATTTGAGAACCCCCAAATTTTTCATCATTTAGGAGAGGAGTATTGAAGTCTCCCATGACCACCCAGTGCTCATTAGCAAAACATTTTTGAAAACCAGACAACTCACACCAAAAGGAATTTCTAGCATTCTTACAATTCGGGGCATATATATTGGATTGAATCCAACAAAAATTGTCTCTTATGTGGGTAAATCTAGTGGCTACTAAATTACCATTCTCCATTAAGGGCTCACCTTTAATAAACAACTTGTTCCAAAAAGTAACAATTCCCCCTGAAGCACCCGCAGAACTATTTCCGTGAGCCCCACAGTTCTGAAATTTTTTTAAAGCATTCTACTTTATCTTTAGGCATTTTTGTTTCTTGAACAAGAAGAATATCAGGTTTGTGGTCCCTAACAAAATTTTGCAAAACATCCTTTTTATGACGGCTATTCAGCCCTCTTATATTCCATGACATGATTTTCATTTCTTACCTGGGGATTGAAGTATCTCCGGGATGGTCATTTGGATCCCATCCGCTATATCCTGAAGGCTGCCTTGTTCCCTTTGCCATTTTTCTGATCTCCTTCCCTGGCAAGGCTTAGTATTCCCACAGTTCCGCCTTGGCCCTAGTTCTGGTGATCATTCCACTTGAGGTTTCCATCCTCTTTTTTTTTCCTTCTTTGACCTTGAATGTGAAATAACCTCCTCCCATTCAGTCTCATCTTGGCTTTCCAGCTCTCTTCCTGATTCCCAGTCCTTCTCAGGAAACAACCTCTGATCCCAAGGAAGGGTTTCCATTAAGCCATTCTTGGCTTCAAGTTTGGTTTTGAATCTTCGAACAGTGTAGCGGGTGGGGGTTTGAGGGAATCTCAAGCGAATGCAGAGATTTCTTCGAGTTCTGAGAAAGGTAAGTCAGGCTTTGTTGAAAAGGACGTCCGCAAAAAAGTCCAAGTGGACCCAGGTGGAAAGGATGGGATTTCAGAATCCAAGGATGCTGTGGAAATGTCAGAAAAAGGGGATGAAAAGGGTAAAATGTGGACTTCGTTGTTTGGTGTTAAGCTAAATGACAAATCATCTTTTCCCCCTGTGCATATTCTTTCTAACCCGGGGTCTGGAAAGTTTTCTATTTCTGTGCCAGATGAAATCATAGACCATAATATTGCAAAGATGGAGAATGTTTTGGTTGGAAAATTTTTGGGTCCTAGACCTAATATTGAAGTTGTAAGGGAGTTTGTTAAGAATAAATGGAAAAGCAGTGGACTGGTTTCGGTGGCGGCGCTTCCTAGAGGCTTTTTTTCCTTTTAGTTCACTTGCAAAGAGGACTCTAGGGCTGTCAGGAGCGGTGGCCCCTGGGTTATCGGAAAGTCTTCCTTGGCCCTGAAGAAGTGGTCTTCTAGGGTTGATCTGTCTGACTCCATCTTTGAAATGGTGTCGGTCTAGGCTAGATTGCCTGGTCTTCCTTTGGAGTATTGGAATACGGATATTTTCAATTGGATTGCTAATTCTTTTGGAGAACTTTTGTCCATTGACTTAATGACCGCGACTAGAAAGCGTTTGGTCTTTGCTAGAATCTGTGTTGGGGTTTCTCAAAATGCTGATCTCCCTTCTTCGATTGACATCTAATCCAAGCTGGGGGTTTGGAAGCAAGCTATTGAATTCGAGACCACACCCTTTATTTGCTTTAAATGTCGAAAGTCTAGGCATTGGGGGAAAAAGTGCCCGATTAATAATAAAAGTGAAAAGGAGAAAGTTGCCAACCCTAAGACTGTTTGGAGAAAAAAATCTGAGGAGAAGCAAATTTTTGTCCCAAGTGTGAAGGAGAATCTTGAAAGACACAATTCTGCTCAAGATCTGAAGGAGAACCATAGATGTTCGCAAAAGGATGCTTGCCCTGGTTTAGATTGCACTTGCTCTTCAGATCCTAAGGATCCTAAATACTTGATTTCACCACAGGTGGATAGAAAGGAAGAAACTTATTCTATGGAGGGAGCCCGGGATACTCAGAAGAAGGTTGAAATAAGTGGTGAAGAAATGGGTTTTGTTTCACCTTCACCTTTGGTGATGGCTGGTAGTATGAATGTACCTGGTCTGGAGGAAATACCCATTAAGGGCTTGTCCCTGGAGATAGGAATACCTGTCCCTTCTCACTTTCCTGCTGATAACCCTTGCTCAAAAGGGGAAACAATGATATGTAATTATTTATTAAAAGGTAACTCATTACGGAAGTAATATAATCCCCAATAAAGGATTCATGGGATCATTGTAATTAAAATGGAAAACTACATGGTTTGATATGGATTCTCTGTTATTAAGCTTTGCAAATCTCCCCAAACTCTCAAAATCCCTTAAAAAAATGGTAACTTCAAACAAAATAAGCACAGAGAGCATTAATTATGGATGATACCTTACAATAAAAGTGAAAACCTCCACACAACAAATACCTATATTATCACCACCTAAAATGTGATCCAACTATTTTTTAGCCAACCAGTGAATAGATTTTTTAGGTAACAACGAAGTCTAATCATGGTGTGATTGAACAACGGTTTCTATTCCCACAGATATAGTTTGTTACATTAATAAAACTAAACTCACAAATTTAAATATTGAATCTCTCATATGATAGTAATATACATAGTCAACAGGTTTCACATCAGTAATATGAATGAGTTGCATTACCAAGTAGATAACTAAACCTTGAATTGGATAAGATGTTAAATATTGCTTAGCTTTTTGACAGTGATGGCAGTAAAATCAATCTAAAGATGTGCTGCTAGAACATTCCTGACAGTGTAAAACTCGGGTCTAAAGCACTATTCTTAAAGCAAATGAGGCTTTGATCCCTTTGGTGTACCTAGACGTGAATGCTTGTGCAATCTTAACTTGCCCTTACATTGTTGTGTTCTCTCTATTCTAATTCTACCTTATTTAGTCTTACTCTTGAATTCTTAGCCTTTGATATAACAATTTAAAACAATGAAAAAATGGGATTGCTTTCGTATGGTTTAGAACATAGAGCACAACCCACTTCACATTATTTCATTGAAGAGAAATCCTAGAGATCTCAATCTAAAGTATACAAAGGAGGGAGAGACCTTGTAATAGGGTTGTCCCAGGGTCTAATTATGAACTAAAGATGGGTTCACCACCAAGCTATGGCTCGAAAATACAAATGAAATGCAAATCAAAATGTTTAAACTTAATGCATTGTAATCTTTCACTAAATGACCTAAAAATGCATGTAAAATGGAATAGAAAAGTGAGATCTCAAAAGTATGCCCCTAGAAACCTGAAGAAGGATGGAATAAGCTATGAAATTTTAGAACATTAGGACTCATACGCCAGTTTGGGCGTATCACTCCCAAATTAGGGTTTCTAGCCAAGAACCAGTTTCTAGAAAAGGGGTATCTAGAACTATAAAAAATAGGATAAATATCTATAGTGGGACTCATACGCCACTTTTGGTGTCTCAGTCTTGTTCTTCTTTTTTGGGAATTTAAAGTTCAAATTTGTGCTCTAATCTCTGATCTTTCCTTCCAAATTGATTTTTAGATCTAAATCTACGAAAAGACCTACAAAATAGAATATAGACTTGATTTGCTTATGGGGGGTTTTCCTTGGTCAAACCCCTAGATTGGTAATTAAACCTTGATAGAAACAATAAAACTTGAATGTAAATGTGAACATAAACCCTAACCTTAAGTGTTTCTAAGATTAGGAAATTTGAAATGCAATGCAACCCTATTCTAATGGGCTAGAATGAGATGCATGAATTAAACATGAAGATGAATGACTCACTTTAGAAGATCTCTAATCACCCCAAAAGAACCCTAATGATGCTTGTACCTTCTTTAGGTTGAAAGTAGAGTGACAATGGAGGATGGAATCACTTAGGAAACAAGCCATTAGGCTTGTCTCGATGGCTAGTTGCGTCTCCCCGACCTAGAATCCATCATGATTCACAATAGGCAACCATGATCAACCCTTAAAAATGTTAAATCTTGATTGAAAGTGATCTTGAAGACTTGTAACACACTTTAATGTTGCTCCAAGACTTCAACTTTGCTTACTCTTAACACTTGAATGCTCTTGGGAAAGAATGTTTGAAGACTCTTGAAAATGCTTGCTTAGATTGAAAAATGATTTAGAAACTTTCTTGTATATGTATTTACACCTAATTTACCATTATTCATATCTCAAAAGCTGACATCAACCAAAAATTTGAATTAAAAAGTTGAATTTTCCACTCAAACCCTAAAAAAGCTGCAAATGGGACTCATACGCCACCTCTGGCATATGGGTCCCACCTAGGGGCGCATATGCCCAAGGTAGCGTATGAGTCTCACCCTAGATTTTTGGGGTGCGTTGTTAAAATTTTAAGTGCTTTTGATGATTTTGTTAGGTTTTTAGTTGAAATAAGCTTCAAGATCTGAAATAATGGGTCTTAGGGGCCTATTAAAGATGAATTAAAGAAGAATTTAATGCAAGAGTACCAAAATAGGTACAAATTAGGCAAGGGATTGTACTATCTGCAAGAAGGAAGTATAATTTTTGTTGCCACATTTAGCCCCCACTTTAGTGCCTATATGACTTTACATGCATATGCAAGCTAAAGGACTCTAAATAGTACACCTTATTTCATAAAATAATACTCATATGGATTCATTCATAACATAGGAGAATGAATCCCCCACAGTAGCTATCTGCAAAACCATAATGTTAGGAACCGCATCCTGGAACACAAATTTGTTAGTCATTTGAAAATCCACTTATCTAAATTCTCATAGAAATAAAATTTGAGGGTAGATGTATGCCCCCCCTTGATTCCACTTGCTTTTCAAAGGGGGAATCAAGGTAGCACTCTAACCACATCGAATAAGATAAGTTGTATCATAGGGTATTTTCAAATACCATATCACATAATGGTAGACATTTGATGAGGGCTGGAGTGGAATCACAATTCCAATGCAATAAATAGCATCGAAAACATAGTTTGCTAGCCCCCATTATGCTAGTTTAAATAAAAAGCACTTTTAACCCTAAAACCCTAATTTTAACCTATATAAGAGGAAAAAGTGAAATAATTTGAACTAATTTTATCTTTTACCTTCTTGTAGCTTGAATTTGGTGGAGAGTGACTGAAGATGCCTAGCCCATGAGAGTACAAGCCTTCGAGACTAGATGTCTTACAGAAGGAGGTAGCCCACAGTGAGCGACAGTATCAGGTGAGTTGATTTTTCTACCTTAGCTTTGTCCTTACACATTTATTTTATGTTTTGTATGCATTTATAGGTTGATTTAGAACCTTAAAATAAAAGTTCACAAAGTCTCCCTTTTTCTGCAAAGTGTCCTTTTTTCACAAAGTGTCCCTTTTTGTCGCAAGTGTCCCCTTTTATTGTGAAGTATCCCACTTTTTTGCTAAGTGTCCTATTTCTTCGCAAAGTGTCTCAAAAGGAAAATAAAGTGTCTAGGACCTTTAGGAAAGTTGACTAGAACAAATTTATCACACTTTTTAATTGTTGATATATAGATTTAAGGGTTTAGAATGCTTATAGGATATATTTTTGTTTTTTTGTTAGATTCCACCCTAGTAGTGGTAGCATCTTAGTGGTAGATAGTTCTATTTCCTCCAAGACCTAACCCCAACTTTATCAAAGGAGGAAATATATGTATTATAGATGACCAGATTGTATTGGGCGTACCTCATTCCCCCCATGAGGTACCATGATGCTATGTTGATGGCATTGGTAGAGTGGTGGGATGTAGATACATGCATGTATCATCTCCCAATAGGTGAGATGATGATCACTTTAGAGGACGTCCATCACATTCTTCAAGTTCTGATTTGGGGCAAGAGGGTAAATTTTCTAGGGGATCGATCATTTTGTGAGATGAAATATGATGTATAGTACTGTCTTTGAGGTTCGATTCATGATGACATCGTGGGGCTGCAGATTGAGCTATCATGGCTACTATATTCATGATCTCCACTTATGGTGTGGATTATGATGTTTACTGTGGCACTTGTACTCATCCTTGACGGCCAGGGAGCACAACTAGAGGGAGGACTAGTACACATGATATGATGGATGGTAGGGAAAAGGACCATATATGCCTAGGGGTGCAACATCCTTGCACACTTATACTATTATCTAGGGCAATTCACATACCATGAGGTTGATAGTATGCTTCATTGTACACTACTAAAGGTGTGGTGACTGGAACATATCACATGCACTAGGTTGACAATGTTTCCATGTACATCAGCCCTAGGGCACCCTCACACATTCAATTATCCATTGAGGAGGTTATGGAAGTATGAAGACTTGCAGTTTTAGAGGGTCAAGTTTGACCAACTAGATGAGGAGGAGATCTTGTGGAGATCTTACCAGCTTATACCGCAATGGCCGAATGAGACCCATCAGTTGAGGAGACTATAGATGGGAAGATTTCTAATAGGAAGACATGATTACATAGTACTACCCTTCTACTACAATCATGTTATGTGATAGTTTGGATAGGTACAAGTACCACCCATGGCATGACCCTTCTTCAGGCGATAAGTACAGAGTGCTCGGAGGCCTGGCAACACTAGATGATTCACCACTCATGATGTTGTCTACAATGACTCAAATGATGATGATCATGATATGTTGCTAGTATTTGATGTTGATAGCATTGGTACCATAGATACATACGAGGATTGGTAGGAAGCAACATGACCAACTCCTTTATTCCTAATGGATGAACTTATAGGCGATGCTGAGGAGGAGGATGGAGTTGAGGAGACAAGAGTCAAGGTTGTAGTATTCTTCGTAGATGTGATATATGAGGACTATGATGAGGATGAAGATCTTGATTATGATGGCCAAGAGGAGGATGAGGAGGAGGAGCAGTTGATGAGTGAAGGAGATAATATAGCTAATGAGGATCTAGTTGGCAATGAGTGGGGAGAGCCAACTCCCACTAATGTGACTAGATCACAATCAGTAGCTATAGAATGCACTAACACCTATAGTCGTGGAGAGGCTAGCACATCATCCATGCCTCCTACACATGATGAGGCTATCTTTACATATCCAGTTGGATAGCTAGGTGATTATATTTTATTTACTGCTATGCTTTATGCTTATGTTCATGCTTTATGTTTTAATTTTATGTCTATATATATATATCATGATGTGTACTGATTATATTTATGATTTCTATCTTGTAGGAGTTGTGAGAGACCTACATTATATCTATCACTAGTTTTCTATAGAGATAGTGCCTCTATAATTCTATGATGATGTTGCTTATACAAACTATGTGCCCCCACCCATCGTGGAGTGGGATCTAGAGCTATTTGAGTCGTATGTTATATTGCAAGCAGCATATGAGCATTTTAGGAGGTGTTCCCACTAAGATAAGGCTACTTATGGGGAGGTTCAGTCATCTCAAGCCTTAGTAGAGGTTGAGAGACTCCATTTAGAGGTAGCCAAACTATAGGCAAAGAGAGATCATCCAACGGAGGATCGTTGGGAGGCTAGTGGATTTGCAAAAGGTCTATAGTATGCTCTAGATGTAATTTCCAGCTCATGATCATGATTGTATACCATTGTTTCTCAATGGATAGCCTCTAGATAGATGTGATTACCAGATCTTGAGAGATCTGGTAGTAATAGACCAAATTAGCATTGTATATATTGATGGCATGTACTCAAAATTTATATATATATATATGATCATTTGATATTTTGTTATTTATGTTTTTGTGTTTAATGTTAAATGGTAATTTGATTGATCAAATAATCTTTATAAGACTATTTAATAAATGTATCCATGATTTAACATGTTTTATGTGATCTAATTAAAGCTTATTCTAGTTTCTTTTAGACCTGACATTGTGATTAAAGATGTTATGTTAAATTAAATTCACCTAGATGATCTAATTAAAGAACATTAAATGCATATAAGGATCTAATCTAACATAACACATAGGATGAACTTGAATAGAATGAAACCTAAAGTAATCATTTAAAATTTAGTTTAAATAATCACTTTAGTATTCAAGACACACAAATAATTATTTGTTAAGAACAAAGCAATGCGAGAGCACATAGAGTGTCATCTACTAACTCTATCACCACTAATTTCTCATTCACACTATTCAAGAATATTAGATGTAGTACCAATGTAGATGCACGATATTTATAGGTTCTTTAAGAGGTGTACCATCCATTTATGTTAATGTGTATGTGCCACACACATAACTTGCATTTAATATATAAGATCCTAACCAATTAGGGCTGAATTTTCCTTTGGTAGTCAGTTCAGAATTGATGTTACATTGATTCTTGCATAATACCATATCACATTTATTGAATGATTGAAGCATAACATTTTGATTATAACTAAATTGATTTCTCCTAGAGCAATCCTAAAGGTGCTCAAGA
>VDFB02204110.1:0-67443 GCA_007258455.2 Sequoia sempervirens | reverse complement strand
GTTTGAGATTTCGTGGGCCATCGATGAACTTTGGTGACTATGATTGTGGATTACACTGTAGTTTTGCATTCTATATGCATATTTTCGAGTTTGATTTTTCATGAGCCATCGATCAACTTTGGTGACTATGCTTGCGAATGACATTGTAGATGTGCATTTTATACGTGTATTTTCTATCTCCTTTCATGAACCTTCATTTTTTGTGAGTTATAGCCACATTTAGGAAACCACTCGTATTGGAGTTTTCGTGGGTCATCAATAAACTTTGGTGTCTATAATTGTGGATTGCACTAGATAGTTCATTTTTTATGTGTATTTTCTATCTCCTTTTATGAACCTTCATTTTTTTTTACGTAATAGCCAAATTTAAAAAACCGCTCGTGTTTGAGTTTTCGTGGGCCATCGATCAACTTTGGTGACTACAATTGTGGATTACACTATACTTGTTCATTTTATACACATATTTTCTATCACTATTTGCGAACCTTCATTTTTCGTTGAGTTATAGCCGCACTTAGGTAGCCACTCGTGTTTGAGTTTTCATGGGCCATCGATCAACTTTGGTGACTCCGATCGTGGATTACATTGTAATTTTGCATTCTATATGTGTATTTTCTATCACCTTTTGTGAACCTTCATTTTTCGTTGAGTTATAGCTGCACTTATGAAACTGCTCATGTTTGGGTTTTCATGGGCCATCGATCAACTTTGGTGACTACGCTTGTGGATTACACTGTAGTTGTGCATTCTATACGAGTTTTTTGTATGGACTTTTCTGAACCTTCATTTTTCGGTGAGTTATAGCCACTTTTAGGAAACCTCTCATGTTTGAGTTTACGTACGCCATCGATCAACTTTGGTGACTTCGATTGTGGATTGCACTGTAGTTGTGAATTCTATACGCATATTTTCTATCCCCTTTTGTGAACCTTCATTTTTCATTGACTTGTAGCCGCATTTGAGAAACTGCCTGAGTTTGAGTAATCGTGGGCCATTGATCAAATTTGGTGACTACGTTGTGGATTGCACTGTAGTTGTCCATTTTGCACACGTATTTTCTATCGTCGTTCGTGAACCTTCATTTTTCTTTGAGCTATAGCCACGTTTAGGAATCCACTTGTGTTTGAGTTTTCATGGGCCATCGATAAACTTTGTTGACTACAATTCTAGATTGCACTATAATTTTCCATTTTGTACACATATTTTCAATTGCATTTCAGGAACCCTCATTTTTTGTTGAGTTATAGCTGCATTTAGGAAACTGCTCGTGTTTGAGTTTTGTGGGCCATCGATCAACTTTGGTGATGATGATTTTGAATTACACTGTAGTTGTGCATTCTACACACATTTTTTCTATCGCTTTTAACCAAGCTTCTTTTTTTCTTGAGTTATAGCTGCATTTAGGAAACCACTCATGTTTGACTTTTTGTGGGCCATCGATCAACTATGTTGACAACGATCGTGGATTGTACTGTGATTGTGCATTATGTAAGGATATGTTTAATCGCCTTTCATGAACCTTCATTTTTTATTGAGTTATAGCCACATTTATGAAACCACTCGTGTATTAGTTTTCGTGGGCCGTCGATCAATTTTGGTGACTACTATTTTACATTATAATATAGTTGTGAATTCTATCAGCGTATTTTCTATGCGCTTTCTCGAAATGTTAACTTTTTTCTTGAGTTATAGCCACATATAGGAAACCACTTGTGTTTGAGTTTTCGTGTGCCATCAATCAACTTTGGTGACTATGATTGTGGATTGTACTATAGTTTTGCATTTTGTAGGCATATTTTTATTTGCCTTTCACGGACGTTCAATTTTTTTTAGTTTATCTGCATTTAGGAAACCGCTCGTGTTTGATTTTTCGTGGGCTATCAATCAACTTTGGTGACTACAATGGTGGATTAAACTGTAGTTGTTCATTCTATACACGTATTTTCTATCACCTTTCCTGAATCTTTAGGAAACCATTCATGTTTCAGTTTTTTTGGGCCATCAATCAGCTTTGGTGACTACGATTGTTGATTGCACTATAGTTGTGCATTTTCTATGCATAGTTTTTATTGACTCTTACGAAACTTTATTTTTTGTTGAGTTATAGCCACATTTAGGAAAATCCTCATGTTTGATATTTCGGGGACCATCAATCAACTTTAGTGACTACAATTGTGGATTACATTGTAGTTGTATATGCGTATTTTCTATCGACTTTCGTGAACTTTCAATATTCGTTGAGTTATAACCGCACTTAGCAAACCGCTTGTCTTTGATTTTTGTGGGCCATCAATCAACTTTTGTGACTAAGATTATGGATTGCACTGTAGTTGTTCATTATGTATATGTATTTTCTATCGCCTTTCACGAACCTTCATTTTTTCTTGAGTTATAGCCGCTTTTAGGAAACCGCTTGAGTTTGAGTTTTCGTGGTCCATCGATCAACTTTGGTGACAACCATTGTAGATTGTACTGTAGTTGTGCATTCTATATGGGTATTTCTATAACTTCTCGTGAACCTTCAATTTTCATTGAGTTAGAGCCGTACTTAGGAAATCGCTCATGTTTGAGTTTTTGTGGGCTATCAATCAATTTTGGTGACTACGGTTGTGGATTGCACTGTAGTTTTCTATTTTTTACACATATTTTCTATTGCCTTTCACGAACCTTCATTTTTTCTTAATTTATAGCCACATTTAGGAAACCGCTCGAGTTTATGTTTTCACGGGAAATCGATCAACTTTGGTGACAACAATTGTGGATTGTATTGTAGTTGTGCATTTTGTACACATGTTTTTAACCACTTTTCATAAAACTTCATTTATTGTTGAGTTATAGCCGTATTTAGGAAACCGCTCATATTTGAGTTTTTCGCAGTCCATAGATAAATTTTGGTGACTACGATTGTGGATTGCACTGTACTTATCGAATCTTTGTGTATTTTCTATAGCCTTTCACGAACATTCATTTTTTGTTGACTTATAGCTGCATTTAGGAAACCGCTCGTGATTGAGTTTTTGTGGGCCATCGATCAACTTTGGTGACTACGATTGTGGATTACACTGTACTTGTTCATTATGTACGTGTATTTTCTATCGCCTTTCGCAAACCTTCATTTTTTGTTGAGTTATAGCCGCATTTAGGAAAACGCTTGTGTTTTGAGTTTTCATGGGCCTTCGGTCAACTTTGGTGAGTACGATTGTGGATTACAATATAATTATGCATTCTATACATATTTTTCTATCACCTTTCGCATACCTTCATTTGTTGTTGAGTTATAGTTGGACTTATGAAACCCCTCGTGTTTGAGTTTTCATGGGCCATCGATCAACTTTGGTGACTACGATTGTGGATTGCAATGTAGTTGTCTATTTTGTGTGTGTATTTTCTATCCCCTTTCGCGAACCTTCATCTTTTGTTGAATTATAGCTACATTTACGAAAACGCTCGTGTTTCAGTTTTCGTGCGCCATCGATCAACTTTGGTGACTACAATTGTGGATTACACTACAGTTGTGCATTCTATACGCGTATTTTCTTTCACGTTTCGCAAATGTCCATTTTTTGTTGAGTTATAGCCATAGTTAGGAAATCTCTTATGTTTGAGTTTTTGTGGGCCATTGATCCACTTTGGTGACTACGATTGTAGATTGCACTGTAGTTATCCAATCTTCACTTGTATTTTCTATCGCCTTTCATGAACCTTCATTTTTCATTAAGTTATAGTCGCATTTAGGAAACCGCTTGTGTTTGAGTTTTCATGGGCCATTGATCGAATTGGTGATTACGATTATGGATTACACTGTAGCTCTCCATTCATTATTCATATTTTCTATCGCCTTTCATGAACCTTCATTTTTCATTAAGTTATAGTCGCATTTAGGAAACCGCTTGTGTTTGAGTGTTCATGGGCGATTGATCGAATTGGTGATTACGATTGTGGATTACACTATAGCTCTCCATTCGTTATTCATATTTTCTATCGCCTTTCATGAACCTTCAATTTTTGTGGGTTATAGCCTCATATAGGAAAACACTCATGTTTGAGTTTTTGTGGGCCATCAAACAGTTTTGGTGACTACGATTATGTATTACACTGTAGTCATGCATTCTATACGTGTATTTTCTATCACGCTTCATGAACATTCTTTTTTTTTCTAGTTATAGGCACACTTAGGAAACTGCCCATGTTTGAGTTTTCGAGGGCTATTGATCAAATTTGGTGAAAATAATTGTGGATTAAACTGTAGTTGTCTATTTTGTATGGGTATATTCTATCGCCTTTTGCGAACCTTCATTTTTTTCATTTATAGCCGCATTTGGGAAACCGCTCGAGTTTGAGTTTTCGTGGGCCATTGATCAACTTTGGTCACTACGCTTGTGAATTACATTATAGTTGTCCATTCTATATGTGTATTCTTAATTGCCTATCGTGAACCTTCATTTTCTGTTGAGTTATAGCCCCATTTAGGAAACCGCTAATGTTTGAGTTTTCGTCAGCCATCGATCAACTTTTTGACTATGATTGTGGATTGCACTATAGTTGTGCATTATGAATGCTAATTCTGATAGCCTTTCATGAACCTTCAATTTTTGTTTAGTTATAGCTGCATTTAGGAAACCGCTCGTGTTTGAGTTGTTGTGGGCCATCGATCAACTTTGCTGACTACAATTAGGGCTTACACGAACCTTGGTTGAGTTATAGCCACATTTACAGAAATGCTCGTGTCTTTGAGTTTATCGTTGGCCATCGATCAACTTTGGTGACTAAGATTTTGGATTGTATTGTAGTTGTGCATTCTGCATGCTTTTTTTAATCACCTTTCACGAACCTGGAATTTTTTTTAGGTATAGCTGCATTTAAGAAAACGCTTGTGTTTGAGTTTTTGTGCGCCATCGATCAACTTTAGTGACTATTATTGTGGATTACATTGTAGTTCTCCATTCTATAAGCGTATTTTCTATTGCCTTTTGCGAACCTTCATTTTCCATTGAGTTATAGCCGCCCTTAGGAAACCGCTCGTGTTTGAATTTTTCTGGGGCATCGATCAACTTTGGTGACTACGATTGTGGATTGGACTGTAGTTGTCCATTTTGTACGTGTATTTTCTATCGCCTGTCACGATATTTTCTTTTTTGTTGAGTTATAGCCACATTTAGGAAAACGATCAAGTTTGAGTTTTCGTGGGTCGTTGGTCAACCTTTAGAGACTACGATTTTGGATTACACTATAGTTGTAAATTCTATACACGTATTTTTAATCACCTTTCCTGAATCTTTATTTTTTGTTGAGTTATAGCCGTATTTAGGCAAGCCCTCATGATTGAATTTTTGTGGGCCATCGATCAACTTTGGTGACTGCAATTGAGGATTGCAATGTAGTTGTGCATTATGAATGCTAATTTTCTATTGCATTTCACGAATGTTCATCTATTGTTGAGTTATAGGCGCATTTAGGAAACCGCTCGTTTTTTATGTTTTTGTTGGCCATCAATGAAATTTGGTGACTACGATTGTGAATTACACTATAGCTGTTCATTCTATACACCTATTTTCTATCGCCTTTCATGAACCTTCATTTGTTGTTGAGGTATGGCCGCATTTAGGAAACTGCTCATTTTTTAGTTTTTGTGAGCCATCAATCAACTTTGGTTACTACGATTGTGGATTGTCCTATAGTTGTGCATTCTATACGCATATTTCTAATCACCTTTTATGAAATTAAATTTTTTCTTGAGATTTAGTTGCATTTACGAAAACTCTTGTGTTTGAGTTTCCGTGGGCCATCGATCGACTTTGGTACTACGCTTTTGGATTACATTGTAGTTGTGGATTCCATACACATATTTTCCATCGCGTTTTGTGAACCTTCATTGTCCATCTAATTATAGCCACACTTTCGAAACCGCTCATGTTTGAGTTTTCGTGAACGATGCATTGATCAACTTTGGTGACTACGATTGCAGATTGCAATGTAGTTTTCCATTTTGTACGCGTATTTTCTATCACTGTTTGTGAATGCTCATTTTTTGTTTAGTTATAGGTGCATTTAGGAAACTGCTTGAGTTTGATTTTTTATGGGCCATCGATCAACTTGGTGACTATTTTTGTGGATTACACTATAGAAGCATTCTCTACACATAATTTCTACCGCCTTTCGCAAGAGTTCATTTTTTGTTGAGTTATAGCTGCATTTAGGAAACTGCTCGTGTTTGAGTTTTCATGGCCCATATATCAACTTTGGTGACTATGATTGAAAAATGATTAAAAATATGCATACATAATGCACAACCACTATACAATCCACAATTATAGTCACCAAAGTTGATCGAGGGCCCACGAAAACTTAAACTCGAGTAGTTTCCAAAACGCACCTATAACTCAAACACGAGCGGTTTCATAAGTGCGGCTATAATTCAATGGAAAATGAAGGTTCGTAAAAGGAAATAGAAAATACATGTATGGAATGCACAACTATAGTGTAATACACAATCGTAGTCACGAAAGCTCAAAAACGAGCCTTTTCCTAAATGCAACTATAAGTCAACAAAAAATGAAGGTTCGTGAAAGGAAATTAAACATATGCATACAAAATGCACAACTATAGTATAATCCAACATCGTAGTCACCAAAGTTGATTGATGGCCCATAAAAACTAAAAACATCATAGTTACCAAAGTTGATTGATGGCCCACAAAAACTAAAATACGAGCGGTTTCCTAAATACAGCTATAACTCAACAAAAAATGAAGGTTCACAAAAGGCAATAGAAAATACGCATAAAATGGGAAATCTCTACAGCTGGTAATCCACAATCGTAGTCACCAAAGCTGATCGGATGCCCCACAAAACCTTCAAACACGAAATGCCTCTAAGGAAGCTATAACCTAACGGGGTACCCAAAGATCCACTAAAGGTGATAGAAAATACATGTATAGAATGCACAACTATATGCTCCATCCGCCAACGTAGTCACCAAAAGCTGGATCGACAAGCCACAAAACTCACCACGAAAGGGTGTTTTCCTAAATTATAATTGAACAAAAAAAAATGAGGGTTCGGCGAAAGGTGAATGCGTAATATGCATAAAATGCACAACTATAGTACGCAAATTCAAAATCGGCAGTTCTCATCAAAGTTGATCGGATGGCTCACAAAACCTCAAACATGAGTAGTTTCCCAAATTACGGCTATAACCGAACAAAACAGCGTTCCTAAAGGTGATAGAGTGCCAATATTATAGAATGCAAAACTACGATGTAATCCTTCAACATACAACCTACAACTAATTTGATTGAATCTCCCAAGGAACCGGAAACTCGCGGGTTTTGTAAATGCAGCTATAACTCAACAAAAATGAAAGTCTCAATAAAGGCAATAGAAAATATCTTTACAACATGCAATAACTACAGCTTAATCCACAATCGTAGTCACCAATGTTGATCAGCCGCACAACCTAAAACTCCGAAATCCTGACGATTTGGGTCTCTTTACAACATGAGCATCTAAAAACCCATATTTTATTTTCCCAAAACATATTGTTTTGTAGATTCATTTTTTATAAAGTTGTTCTGCATGTTCACAAAAAAATAGTTTTTGAGAAAAAGGATGATATGGGTCTACTCAAAATGTGATTCTCTACAAAACCCATTTCTCAGATTTTTCATAAAATATATTCAAAAAAATTGCCTCTATTACCTCTGCAACTTCTACTTTTCAAAAAAATCTATCTTATTCAAGAAAAACTTATTTTTTCAAAAAACAGACGATTTGCGTCTCTTCAGCAAATGAGTACCTATAAAACTGATATTTTTTATTTACCCAAAAAAAAATATTTTGTAGATTCTATTTTTGAGGGGTTCTTGCAAGTTGGTGAAATAATGTTTTTCAGAAAAAGGACGATCTAGGTTTACTCAGAATGACATTTTCTACAAAACCTATTTCTTTGATTTTTCATAATAAGATTAAAAAAAATTGCCTATCTTACCTCTACTACTTCTACTTTTCAAAAAAGTCTATCTTTTTCAAGAACAACTAATTTTTTCAAAAAATGGATAATTAGGGTCTATAGAGCAGATGAGCACCTATAAAACCTATATTTTGATTTTCCCTGAAAAAAATTGTTTTGTAGATTCTATTTTTGAGGAGTTTTTGCATGTTGGTGAAAAATTAGTTTTTCAAAACGGACGATATGGATCTACTCAGAATGACATTCTCTTCAAAACCCATTTCTTAGATTTTTTATAAAAAGATTCAAAAAATTTCCCTTTATTACCTCTACTACTTCGACTTTTCAAAAAAATCTATCTTTTTCAAGAACAATCTATTTCTTCAAAAAATGGATGACCTGGGTCTCTTTAGCACACAAGCACGTCTAAAACCTATATTTTCGATTTTCCTAAAAAAATTGTTTTTCAGATTCTATTTTTGAGGGGTTCTTGTATGTTGGTGAAAAATTAATTTTTCAAAAAATGGATGATCTAAGTTTACTAAGAGGGACATTCTCTAGAAAACCCATTTCTTAGATATTTCATAAAAAGATTCAAAAAAATTGCCTTTATTACCTCTACTGTTTCTACTTAAAAATAAATAAAAACTATATTTTTCAAAAACAACTTATTTTTTTAAAAAATGGATTATCTGGGTGTCTTTAGCTGTCGAGCACATACAAAACCCATATTTTTTATTTTCCCAAAAAAAATTGTTTGGTGGATTCTATTTTTGAGGGGTTCTTACATGTTGGTGAAAAAATAGTTTTCCGAAAAAAGGACGATCTTGATTTACTCAGAATGACAGCATCTATAAAACCCATATTTTTAATTTTCCTAAAAAAATTTATTTCATAGATTCTATTTTTGAGGGGTTCTTGCATGTTGGTGAAAAATAAGTTTTTTGAAAAAATGACGATCTTGGTCAATTCAGAACAACATTCTCTACAAAACCTATTTCTCAGATTTTTCATAAAAAGATTCAAAAAATTTGCCTCTGTTACCTCTACTGCTTCTACTTTTCAAATCCTTTTCAAAAACAACTTATTCTTAAAGAAAAGGATGATCTATGTCTCTTTAGCTCTTGAACACCTATAAAACCCATATTTTGAATTTTCCCAAATAAAATTGTTTTGTAGATTTGATTTTTGAAGGGTTCTTAGATGTTGCTGAAAAATTAGTTTTTCAAAAAATGGTCGATCTGGGTGTACTCAGAATGACATTCTCTACAAAACTCATTTCTTAGAATTTTCATAAAAAGATTCAAAAAATTTACCTTTGTTACTTCTACTGCTTCTCCTTTAAAAAAAAACTATCTTTTTCAATAATAACTTACTTTTTCAGAAAACGGATGATCTGGGTTTCTTTATCTTTAGCACACGAGCACCTATAAAAATCTATTGTTTTGAAAAACAAATATTAAAAAAAAAAAACAGATGATCTGGGTCTTTTTAGCACAAGGGCACCTATAAAACCCATATTTTCGATTTTCCTAAAAAAATTGTCTCCTAGATTCTATTTTTGATGGGTTTTTGTACATTGGTGAAAATTAGTTTTTTGAAAAGAGGACATTCTGGGTCTTCTTAGAATGACGTTATCTACAAAATCCTATTTCTCATATTTTTCATACAAAGATTCAAAAAAAATTCCCCTATTACCTCTACTGCTTCTACTTTTCAAATAATTCTATCTTTTTCAAGAACAAAATATTTTTTCAAAAAACGGACGATCAGGGTCTCTTGAGCACACGAGCACCTATAAAACCCATATTTCGATTTTTCCAAAAAAATTTGTTTTGTGGATTCTATTTTTGAAGGGAACTTGCATGTTGGTGGAAAATTACCTTTTCGAAAAGAGAACAATCTGGGTTTTCTCATAATGACATTCTCTACAAAAGCCCATTTCTCAGATTTTTCATAAATTTTTTTTAAAAAAATTCCTCTGTTACCTCTACTACTACTTTTCAAAAAATCAATCTTTTTCAAGAACAACTTATTCTTTCAAAAAATGGAAAATCTACATCTCTTTATCACACGAGTACCTATAAAACCCATATTTTCAATTTTCCCAAACAAAATTCTTTCGTAGATTCTATTTTTGAGGGGTTTTTGCATGTTAGTGAACATGGTGAAAATATGTGTATAGAATGCACAAGTACAATGTAATCCACAATCGTACTCACCAAAGTTCAACAATGGCCCACTAAAACTTAAACACGAGTTATAGCCCCACTTAGGAAACCACTCGTGTTTGAGTTTTCATGGGCCATCGATCAACTTTGATGATTACAATTGTGGATTGTACTGTAGTTATGCATTTTATATGCGTAATTTCTATCGCCTTTCGTAAACCTTCATTTTTGTGAGTTATAGCTGCATTTAGGAAACCACTCGTGTTTGAGTTTTCATGGGGCATCGATCAACTTTGGTGTCTACGATTGTAGAATGCATTGTAGTTGTCGATTTTGTATGCGTATTTTCTATCTCCTTTTTTGAACCTTCATTTTTTGTTGAGTAATAGCTGCATTTAGGAACCTGCTCATGTTCTAGTTTTCAATGGCCATCGACCAACTTTGCGGACTACAATTGTGGATTACATAGTAGTGTTCATTTTGTACGTAAATTTTGTATCGCCTTCCACAAACCTTCATTTTTTGTTGAGTTATAGGTACATTTAGGAAACCGTTTGTGTTTGAGTTTTCGTGGGCCATCAATCAACTTTGGTGACTACGATTGTGGATTACATTGTAGTGTGCATTATGAACACTAATTTTCTATCGCCTTTCACAAACTTTCATTTTTTGTTGAGTTATAGCCGCATTTTGGAAAACGCTCATTTTTGAGTTTTCGTGGGCTATTGATCAACTTTGGTGACTACGATTGTGGATTATAATGTAGTTGTGCATTCTATATGCATACTTTATATCCCCTTTTGCGGACCTTCATTTTTTATAGAGTTATAGCCACTCTTAGGAAACCGCTCGTATTTGAGTTTTTGTGCACCATCAATCAACTTTGGGGACTACAATTGTGGATTGCATAGTATTTGTCCATTTTGTACATGTATTTTCTATCGCCTTTCGTGGCCCTTCATTTTTTTTTCTACATATAGCCACATTTATGAAACCACTAAGGTTTGAGTTTTCGTGGGCCATCGATCAACTTTGGTGACTACAATTGTAGGTTAGACTGTATTTTTTATTGCCTTGCATGAACCTTCCATTTTTGTTGAGTTTTTGTGGTGCATCAATCAACTTTGGTGCCTACGATTATGAATTGTGCATTTTGTACACATATTTTTAAACGCCTTTGACGAACCTTTATCTTTTATTGAGTTATAGCCGCATTTAGGAAACCAATCGACTTTGAGTTTTTATGGGCCATCGATCAAGTTTGATGACTACGCTTTTGTATTACATTGTAGTTGTGCATTCTATATGCGTATTTTTTATAACCTTTCGAGAACTTTAATTTTTTGTTCAATTATAGCCGCATTTATGAAAGTGCTCATGTTGAAGTTTTTGAAGGCTGTCGATCAATTTTGGTGACTACAATTGTGGATTGCATTGTAGTTGTGCATTGTGAATGCTTATTTTCTATTGCGTTTTGCAAACCTTCATTTTTGGTTGAGTTATAGCCGCATTTGGGAAATTACTCATGTTTGAGTTTTTGTGGGCCATCGATAAACTTTGGTGACTATGATTGTGTATTGTATTGTAGTTGTTCATTTTGTATTCATATTTCTAATTACCTTTCACGAACCTTCATTTTTTGTTGAGTTATAGCCACATTTAGGAAAATGCTCATGTATGAGTTTTTTGTAGGCCATGAATCAACTCTAGTGACTACGATTGTGGATTACATTGTATTTGTGATTTCTATATGTGTATTTACAATCACCTTCTGCGAACTTTCATGTTTCATTGAGTTATCGCTACACTTATGAAACCGCACGTGTTTGAGTTTTCGTGGGCCATCGATCAACTTTGGTGACTACGATTTTGGATTGCATTGTAGTTGTGCATTCTATATTCATATTTTCTATTGCCTTTAACAAACCATCATTTTTTGTTGAGTTATAGCCGCATTTAGAAAAACACTCGAGTTTGAGTTTTCATGGGCCATCGATCAAGTTTGGTCACTACGCTTGTGGATTACATTGTAGTTGTGCATTTTATACACGTATTTTCTATTGCCTTTTGTGAACCTTCATTTTTGTTGAGTTATAGTGCAATCCACAATCGTACTCGCCAAAGTTGATCAATGGCCCACGAAAACTCAAACACGAGCAGTTTCCTAAATGATGGTATAACTCAACAAAAAATTAAGGTTAGCGAAAGGGGATAGAAAATAATCGTATATAATTAGCAACTATGGTGCAATGCTTGTACAATCCTAGTAACCAAAGTTGATCGACGAGCTAGGAAAACTCAAACACGAGTGGTTTCCTAAATGCGAGTATAACTCAAACAAAAAAATGAATGTTCATGAAAAGGGATAGAAAATACACGTACAAAATAGGCAACTATAATGCAGTCCATAATCGTAGTAACCAAAGTTGATTGATGGCCCACGAAAACTCAAATATGAGCAATTGCTTAATATGGCTACAACCCAACTAAAAATGAAGGTTCGCAAAAGGTGATAGAAAGTACACATATAAAATCCATAATTGTAGTGACTAAAGTTGATTAGATGGCTCACGAAAACTCAAACACGAGCGTTTTCCTAAATGCAGCTATAACTCAACATAAAATGAAGGTTCCTAAAATGAGTTTAAAAATATGCGTACAGAATGCACAACTACAATACGATCCACAATCGTAGTTACCAAAGTTTAGCCCTCAGAAAAATAAACATGAGTGGTTTCCTAAATGCGGCTATAACTCAACGAAAAATGAATGTTCGCAAAAGTCGATAGAAAATACGCATATAGAATGCACAACTACATTGTAATCCACAATTTTAGTCACCAAAGTTGATCGATGGCCCAAGAAAAACTCAAACATGAGTAGTTTCCTAAATGCGGCCATAACTCAACAAAAAATGAAGGTTCCCAAAAGGTGATAGAAAATACGTGTATAGAATGCACAACTACAATGTAATCCATAATCATAGTCACCAAAGTTGATTGATGGACCAAGAAAACTCAAATACGAGCTGTTTCCTAAGTGTGTCAATAACTGAATAAAAAACTAAGGTTCACGAGAGGCGATAGAAAAGATGCGTACAAAATGGACAACTACAATGCAATGCAATATCGTAGTCACAAAAGTTGATCGATGGCCCATGAAAATTCAAACACCAGGTTCTTCCTAAGTGTGGCTATAACTCAACGAAAAATGAAGGTTCGTGAAAGGCGATAGAAAATATGGTTATAGAATGCACAACTATAGTGTAATCCATAATCGTAGTCACCAAAGTTGATTGATGGCCGACAAAAACTCAAACACAAGCAATTTTCTAAATGCAGCTATAAATAAACAAAAAATGAAGGTTCGCGAAAGGAAATAAAAAATACAGGTATAGAATGTACACCTACAGTGTAATGCACAATTGTAATCATCAAAGTTGATTGATGGCCCACGAAAACTCAAACACGAGCGTTTTTCGAAATGCGGCTATAACTCAACAAAAAGTGAAGGTTCATGAAAGGCGATAAAAAATATGCGTACAAAATGCAAACCTATAGTACAATCCACAGTACTAGACACCGAATTTGATTGATGGCCCACAAAAACTCAGACATGAGATTTTTACTAAAATTCAACAAAAAATGAAGGTTCATGAAAGGCGATAGAAAATATGTCTATAGAATGACTAACTAAAGTGTAATAAAATATCGTAGTCACCAAAGTTGATTGATGGCCCACGAAAACTCAAACACAAGCGGTTTACTAAATGCAGCTATAACTCAATGAAAAATGAAGGTTCGCGAAAGGCGATAGAAAATATGCAGATAGAAAATAAGTGTAATCCACAATTGTAGTGAGCAAAGTTAATTGATGGCCCATGAAATCTCAAACACAAGTGGTTTGGTAAATGCGGCTATCACTCAACAAAAAATGAAGGTTCGTGAAAGGCGATTGAAAATACACGAAGAGAAAGGAAAACTACAGTACAATCCACAATCGTAGTCACCAAAGTTGATCGATGGCCAAAAAAATTCAAACATGAGTCGGTATCCTAAATGCAGCTATAACTCAACAAAAAGAGGTTAGCGAAAGGCGATAGAAAATTGAAAACACGAGCATTTTCCTAAATGCAGCTATAACTTAGCACAAAATGAAGGTTGGTGAAAGGCAATTAAAAATATGCGTACAAAATGTACAACTATAGTACAATCAACAATCGTAGTCACCAAAGTTTATCAATGCCCCATGAAAACTCAAACACGAGCGGTTTCCTAAGTGCGGCTATAAGTCAACAAAAAATAAGGGTTCGCGAAAGGCAAAAGAAAATACGTGTATAGAATGAACAACTACAGTGCAATCCACAATCATAGTCACCAAATTTGATTGATGGCCCACGAAAACTCAAATACGAGTGGTTTCCTAAGTGCATCTATAACTCAATGACAAATGAATGATTGAGTAAGGCGATAGAAAATACGCATATAGAATGCACAGCTACAGTGTAATGCACAAGGATAGTAGCCAAAGTTGATCGTTGGCCCTTGAAAACTTAAACACGAGCAGTTTCTTAAATGCGGCTATAACTCAACAAAAAATAAAGACTCATGAAAGGCGATAGAAAATACAGATAGAGAATGGAAAACTATAGTGCAATCCATAATCGTAGTCACCAAAGCCGATCGATGCCACAAAAACTCAAACATGAGCAGTTTCTTAAGCACAGGTATAACTCAAACAAAAACGAAGGTTCATGAAAGGCACGATAGAAAATACACGTATAGAATACACAACTATAGTGTAATCCACAATCGGAGTTACCAAGGTTGATCGATGGCCCACAAAAACTCAAACATGATTGTTTCCTAAATGCAACTTTAACTCAACAAAAAATGAAGCTTCATGAAAGGCGATAGAAAATACGCGTATAGAATGCAGAACTACAGTTTAATACACAATCATAGTCAGCAAAGTTGATCGATGGCCCACAAAAACTCAAACATGATCGTTTTCCTAAATGTAACTACAACTCAACAAAAAATGAACGTTCGCGAAAGGCAATAGAAAATACGCATATAGAATGCACAACTACAGTTTAATAGACAATTATAGTCACCAAAGTTGATCGATGGCCCACGAAAATTCAAATACGAGAGTTTTCCTAAATGTGGCTATAACTCAACAAAAAATGAAGGTTAGTGAAAGGCGATTAAACATATGCGTACAAAATGCACAACTAAAGTACAATCCACAATCGTATTGACCAAAGTTGATCGATGGCCCACGAAAACTCAAACACGACCGTTTTCCTAAATGCAGCTATAACTCAACAAAAAATGAAGGTTCATGAAAGAAGATTAAAAATATGCGTAGAAAATGCACAAGCATAGTACAATCCACAATCGTAGTCGCAAAAGTTGATCGATCTAGCTCTACTCAGAATAACATTCTCTACAAAACCCATTTTTCTTAGATTTTTTATTTTCCTCAAAAAAATTGTTTCGTTAGATTCTATTTTTAAGGGGTTCTTGCATGTTGGTGAAAAATAATTTTTTAAAAAAAAGGATGATCTGGGTCTATTTAGAACGACATTCTCTACAAAACCCATTTCTTAGATTTTTCATTAAAAATTTCAAAAAAAATTCTTTTGTTACCTCTATTGCTTCTACTTTTCAAAAAAATCTATCTTTTTCAAAAACTACTTATTTTTTCAAAAAACAGATGATTTAAATCTTTTCAGCACACTAGCACCTATAAGACCCATATTTTTTTATTTTTCTCCAAAAAAATTATTTCGTAGATTCTATTTTTGAGGGATTCTTGTATGTTGGTGAAAAATTAGTCTTTTGAAAATAGGATGATCTAGGTCTACTCAGAATGACATTCTCTACAAAACCCATTTCTTAGGTTTTTTATAAAAAGATTATAAAAAATTGCCTCTGTTACCTCTACTTCTACTTAAAAATATCTATCTTTTTCAAAATCAACTTATTTTTTCGAAGAACGGAAGATCTAGGTCTCTTTAACACATTAGTTATAAATTTCATATTTTTTATTTTCCCAAAAAAAATTGTTTTATAGATTCTATATTTTAGGTGTTCTTGCATGTTGGTGATAAATAAGTTTTTCAGAAAAAGGATGATTTGGGTCTACTCAGAATGACATTGTCTACAAAATCCATTTATCCCATTTTTAATAAAAAGATTCAAAAAAATTTCCTATGCTACCTCTACTGCTTCTTTCGAAAAAAATCTATCTTTTTAAAAAACTTATTTTTTCAAAAAACAGACGATCTGGGTCTCTTGAGTGCCATGAGCACCTAAAAAATCCATATTTCAAATCAACTTTGTTGACTACACTTGTGCAATACACAATAGCTGTGCATTCTCTACGCGTATTTTCTATCACCTTTCGCGAACCTGCCTTTTTTGTTGAGGTATTGCTGCATTTAGGAAACCGCTCCTGTTTGAGTTTTTGTGAGCCATCAATCATCATTGGTGACTATGATTGTGGATTTTACTGTAGTTGTGCATTATGTATGCAAGTTTTTAATTGTCTTTTTTGAACCTTCATTTCTTGTTGAGTTAATAGTCGCATTTAGGAAAACGCTCGTGTTTGAGTTTTCGTGGGCCATCGATCAACTTTGGCGACTACAATTGTGGATTACACTGTACTTGTGCATTCTATACATGTATTTTCTCACGCTTTTTGTGAACCTTCATTTATCTCTGAGTTATAGCTTCAATTAGGAAACTACTCTTGTTTTCGTTTTCGTGGGCCATCGATCAACTTTGGTTACTACGATTGTGGATTGCACTATAGTTGTCCATTCTATATGTGTATTTTCTATCACCTTTTGCGAACCTTCAATTTTTTTTTAAACTACTTGCATTTGAGTTTTCGTGGGCCATTGATTAACTTTGGTGACTAGGCTTGTGGATTACACCATAGTTGTGCAGTCTATATGCATAGTTTCTATCGCATTTCGCGAAGCTTCATTTTTTGTTTAGTTATAGCTCCATTTAACAAACTAGTGGATTTTGGGTTTTCATAGGCTATAGATCAACTTTGGTGACTAGGCTTGTGGATTACACTGTAGTTGTGCATTCTATAGGAGCATTTTGTATCACCTTTCACAAACCTTGATTTTTTGTTGAGTTATAGCCGTATTTATGAAACCAATCGTGTTCGAGTTTTTGTGGGCCATAGATAAACTTTGGTAACTACAATTGTTTCTATAACTCAGAAAAAAATTAAGGTTCATGAGAGGCAATTAAAAATATGCATATAGAATGCACAACTACAATACAATCCACAATTGTAGTCACCAAAGTTGATCGATGGCCCACAAAACCTCAAACATTAGCAGTTTCTGAAATGCGGGATTAACTAAACAAAGAATGAAGGTTTGCAAAAGGCGATAGAAAATACGCGTATAGAATGCATAGCTAAATTTAAAAAATGAAGGTTGACAAAAGGCGATAGAAAATACGCGTACATATTGGACAACTATAGTGCAATCCACAATTGTTTTCACCAAATTTGATCGATAGCCAACGAAAACTCAAAGACGAGTGGTTTCCTAAGTGCGGCTATAACTCAACAAAAAATGAATGTTCACCAAGGGTGATAGAAAATATGCGTATACAATGGACAACTATAGTGTAATACACAATCGTAGTCACCAAAGTTGATCGATGGCCAACGAAAACTCAAACATTAGCGTTTTCCTTAATGCGACTATATCTCAAGAAAAAATGAGGGTTCACGAAAGGCGATAGAAAATACACATAACGAATGGACAACTACATATTAATCCACAATCGTAGTCACCAAAGTTGATCAATGGCCTACGAAAACTCAAACACGAGTGGTTTCCTAAATGCGGCTATAACATAACGAAAAAATGAAGGTTCTCGAAAGGTGATAGAAAATACGCTTATAGATTTGAACACTACAGTGTAATCACAATCGTAGTCACCAAAGTTGATCGATAAACCACGAAAAACTAAAATACAGGCTATAACTCATCAAGAAGTGAAGGTTTCTTAAAAGCGGTTAAAAGTATGCATATAGAATATAGAACTACGATACAATCCACAATTGTAGCCACCAAAGTTGATCAATGACCCACAAAAACTCAAACTCGAGCGGTTTCCTAACTGCGGCTATAACTTAACAAAAAATGAATGTTCACAAAAGGTGAAAGAAAATACGAGTATTGAATGTACAACTATAGTGTAATCCACAATCGTAGTCACCAAAGTTGATCGAGGGCACACAAAAACTCAAACTCGAATAGGTTTCGTAAATGCTGCTATAACTCAACAAAAAATGAAGGTTCACTAAAGGTGATAGAAAATACAAGTACAAAATCAACAACTACAATGCAATCCACAATCGTAGTGACCAAAGTTAAATGACCCACAAAAACTCAAACTCGAGTGGTTTCCTAAATGCGGCTACAACTCAACAAAAATTGAAGGTTTGTGAAAGGTGATAGAAAATACGCGTATAGAATGCATAACTACAATGTAATCCACAAGTGTTGTCACTAAAGTTGATTGATGGCCCATGAAAACTCAATCTCGACTAGTTTCCTAAATGTGGCTATAACTCAAGAAAAAATGATGGTTTGCATAAGGCTATTGAAAATACATCTACAAAATGGACAACTATAGTGCAATCCATAATCGTAGTCACCAAAGTTGATCGATGGCCCACAAAAACTCAAAAATGAGTTGTTTCCTAAGTGCAGCTATAACTCAACGAAAAATGAAGGTTCGTGAAAGGCGATAGCAAATATGCATACAGTATGGATAACTACAGTGCAATCCAGAATCATAGTCACAAAAGTTGATCGATGGCCCACGAAAACTAAAGGACAAGTAGTTTCCTAATTGCCGCTATAAGTAACCTAAAAATGAAGGTTCAAGAAAGGCGATAAAAAACAAGCATATAGAACGCACAACTATAATGTAATCCACAATTGTAGTTAGAAAACTTGATAAATGGCCCACGAAAACTCTAACACGAACATTTACCTAAATGGAGCTATAACTCAACAAAAAATAAAGATTCATGAAAGGTGAGTAAAATTATGCTTACAGAATGCACAACTACAATACAATCCACAATTGCAGCTACCAAAATTCATTGATGGCCAAGAAAAACTTAAACATGAGGGGTTTCCAAAATGCGGCTATAACTCAACAAGAAATGAAGGTTCGAGAAAGGCGATAGAAAATACGCATACATAATGGACAATTACAGTGCAATCCACAATCGTAGTCACCAACGTAGATCGATGGCCCATGAAAACTCAAAATGAGTGGTTTCTTAACTACAGCTATAAGTCACCAAAGTTGATCGATGACCCACAAAAACTCAAACACGAGCAAATTTGGTGACTATGATTGTGGATGGCACTGTAGTTCTCCATTTTGTACGCTTATTTTCTATTGCCTTTCGCGAACCTTTGTTTTTTCTGCATTTAGGAGACCACTCATGTTTGAGTTTTCGTTGCCCATCGATCAACTTTGGTGACTACACTTGTGGATTACACTATAATTGTGCATTTTATACACATATTTTCCATCGCCTTTTGCAAATCTTCATTTTTTGCTGAGTTATAGCCACATTTAGGAAACCTCTCGTGTTTGAGTTTTTGCGGGCTATTGATCAAATTTGGTAACTACGATTGTGGATTGTACTGTAGTTGTCCATTCTGTACGCATATTTTTAATTGTCTTTCACGAACCTTGATTTTTTGTTGAGTTATAGTCGCATTTAGGAAAATGTTCGGGTTTGAGTTTTCTTGAGCCATCGATGAACTTTGGTGACTACAATTGTGGATTACACTGTAGTTGTGCAGTCTATACACGTATTTTCTATCACCTTTCATGAACCTTCATTTTTTGTCGAGTTATAGCCGCATTTAAGAAACCGCTCATATTTTAGATTTTGTGGGCCATCAATCAACTTTGGTCACTATGATTGTGGATTGTACTATTGTTGTGCATTATGTATGCATATTTTTAATCACCTTTCAGGAACTTTCATTTTTAGTTGAATGATACCTGCATTTAGGAAAACGTTCATGTATTCACGTATATTCTATCGCCTTTCGCGAACCTTCATGTTTTTTTAGTTATAGCCAAAGTTATGAAACCGCTCGTGTTTCAGTTTTCACGGGGCATCAATCAACTTTGTGACTACGATTGTGGATTATATTGTAGTTGTGCATTCTATATGCGTATTTTATATTGACTTTTGTGAACCTTCATTTTCTGTTGAGTTATAGCCGCATTTAAGAAACCACTCATGTTTGAGTTTTCATCCTCCATCAATCAACTTTGGTGACTACGATTGTGGATTGCACCATAGTTATGAATTCTATATGTGTATTTTCTATCCCCTTTTGTGAACCTTCATTTTTCGTCGAGCTATAGCCGCATTTAGGAAACCACTCATGTTTGAGATTTCTTGGGCCATCGATCAACTTTAGTGACTACAATTGTGGATTGCACATTTAGGAAACCACTCGTGTTTGAGTTTTTTTGGAACATCGATGAATTTGGTGACGATGCTTTTGGATTACTCTATAGTTGTGCATTCTATATGCGTATTTTTTATTGCCCTTCACGAAGCTTCATTTTTTTGAGATATAGCTGCATTTAGGAAACTGCTCATGTATGAGTTTTTGTGGGCCATCAGTCAACAATGGTGACAACGATAGTGGACTATAATGTAGTTGTGCATTTTCTCCGCATATTTTTAATTGGCTTTCACGAACCTATATTTTTTTATAGCCGCATTTAGGAAACCACTTGTGTTTGAGTTTTCATGGGTTGTCCATCAACTTTGGTGACTACTATTTTGTATTGCACTATAGTTGTGAATTTTATCAGCATATTTTCTATCTGCTTTCACGAAATCTTAATTTTTTGTTGAGTTATAGCTGCATTTAGGAAAACTATCGTGTTTGAACTTTCGTGGGCCATCGATCAACTTTGGTGACTACAATTGTGCATTACACTATAGTTGTGCATTCTATACGCATATTTTGTATAACATTTCGCGAACCTTCATTTTCCTATATTTCAATTTTTCCCATAAAAAAATTGTTTCGTAGATTGTATTTTTGAGGATTTTTTGCATGTTAGTGAAAAATTAGTTTTTTGAAAAAAAGACGATCTGGATCTACTCAGAATGACAATCTCTTCAAAACCCATTTCTCAGATTTTTCATAAAAAGATTCAAAAAAATTCTCTTTGTTACCTGTACTGCATCTACTTTTCAAAAAAATCTCTTTTTTTCAAGAACAATTTATTTCTTCAAAAAACATATGATCTAGGTCACTTTAGCACACGAGCAACTATAAAACCTATATTTTCGATTTTCCAATCAAAATTGTTTCGTAAATTCTATTTTTGAGGGGATCTTGCATATTGGTGAAAAATTAATTTTTCAAAAGAAGGACGATCTGAGTCTACTAAGGACATTCTCTACAAAACCTACTTAAAAAAAAAAACTTTCTTTTTGAAAAATTTATTTTAAAAAAAATGGATTATCTGGGTCTCTTTCACTTTCGAGCACGTATAAAACCCATATTTTTTATTTTCCCAAATAAAATTGTTTCATAGATTTTATTTTTGAGGGGTTCTTGCATGTTGGTGAAAAATTAGTTTTTCAAAAAAAGGACGATCTGGGTTTCCTCAGAATGACATTGTCTACAAAACCCATTTCTTAGATTTTTCATTAAAAGATTGAAAAAATTTGCCTCTGTTACTTGTACTGCTTCTACTTTTGAAAAACATCTATATTTTTCAAGAACTACTTATTTTTTCAAAAAACAGATGATCTAAATCTTTTCAGCACACGAGCACCTATAAAACCCATATTTCTTATTTTCCAATTTTTTTTTTTCGTAGATTCTATTTTTGAGGGGTTCTTGCATGTTGCTGAAAAATTAGTTTTTTTAGAAAGAGGACGATCTAGGTCTACTCAGAACGACATTCTCTACAAAACCCATTTCTTATATTTTTCATAAAAAAATAAAAAAATTTACCTCTGTTACCTCTACTGCTTCTACTTTTTTAAAAATACTATCTTTTTCAAGAATAATTTATTTTTTCAAAAATTGGACGATCTATGTCTCTTTAGCACACGAGCACCTATAAAAATCTATCTTTTTGAAGAACAAATATTATTTTGAAAAAACGGACGAGCTAGGTCTTTTTAGCACATGGGTACCTATAGAACCCATATTCTCAATTTTCCCAAAAAAATTGTTTCCTAGATTCTATTTCTAAGGGGTTTTTGCAGATTGGTGAAAAATTAGTTTTTCAAACAAATGACGATCTGGATCTTCTCAGAATGACATTCTCTACAAAAGCCAATTTCTTAGAATTTTCATAGACTTCTACTTTTCAAAAAAATCTATCTTTTTCAAAAACAACATATTTTTTCAAAAAACGAATGATCAGGGTCTTTTGAGCACATGAGCAGAATGCACAAAAACAATACAATCCACAATCATAGTGACAAAAGTTGATTGATAGCCCACAAAAACTCAAACATGAGTAGTTTCCTAAATGCCCTATAACTCAACAAAAAATGGACATTCGCAAAAGGTGATAGAAAATACGTGTATAGAATGCACAACTACGTGTAATGCAAAATCCTAGTCACCAATGTTGATCGATAGCCCTCGAAAACTGAAACTCAAGCAGTTTCCTAAATTCGGCTATAACTCATAGAAAAATTAAGGTTCATGAAAGGTGTATAGAAAATACACGTATAGAATTGACAACTACAGTGTAATCCACAGTCGTATTCACCAAAGTTGATTGATGGCCCCCGAAAACTCAAACACGAGCATTTTACTAAATGTGACTATAACTCAAGAAAAGATGAAGGTTCGTGAAAAGTGATTAAAAATATGCATACAAAATGCACAACTATAGTACAATCCACAATCATAGCCACCAAACTTGATCAATGGCCCAAAAAAACTCAAACATGAGGGGTTTCCTAAATGTGGCTATAAATCAACAAAAAATAAAAGTTTGTGAAAGGCAATAGGAAATACATGCACAACTACAATGTAATCCACAATCATAGTCACCAAAGTTGATTGATGGCCCATAAAAACTCAAACACAAGTAGTTTCCTAAATGTGGCTATAACTCAACAAAAAATGAAGGTTGACGAAAGGCGATAGAAAATACGCGTAGAGAGTGGAAAAATATAGTGCAATCCACAATCGTACTCACCAAAATTGATCAATTGCCCACGAAAATTCAAACACGAGCAGTTTCCTAAATAAGGCTATAAACTCAATGAAAAATTAAGGTTAGCGAAAGGGGATAGAAAATACTCATATAGAATTGACAACTATGGTGCAATGCTTGTACAATCCTAGTGACCAAAGTTGATTGACAAACCGGGAAAACTCAAACATGAGCAGTTTCCTAATTGTAGGTATATAACTCAAACAATAGAATGAATGTTCACGAAAATGGATAGAAAATACACGTATAGAATAGACAACTACAATGCAACCCACAATCGAAGTCACCAAAGTTGATCGATGGCCCACGAAAACTCAAATATGAGTGGTTTCCTAATATGGCTATAACCCAACTAAAAATGAATGTTCACAAAAGGAGATACAAAATACACGTATAGAATCCACAACAACAATCTAATCCATGATCGTAGTGACTAAAGTTGATCGATGGCCCACGAAAACTCAAACACGAACATTTTCCTAAATGTGGCTATAATTCAACATAAAATGAAGGTTCCTAAAAAGAGATTAAAAATATGCGTACAGAATGCACAACAACAATACGATCTACAATTGTAGTCACCAAAGTTGATTGATAGCCCTCAAAAAATAAACATGAGTGTTTTCCTAAATTCGGCTATAGAAAATAACTCAACGAAAAATGAATGTTTGCGATAGTCAATAGAAAATACGCATATAGAATGCACAACTACAGTGTAATCTGCAATCGTAGAAGGTTTTCCTAAATGCGGCTATAACTCAACAAAAAAAGAAGGTTCGTGTTTGAGTTTTCGCGGGCCATCGATCAACTTTGGTGACTACAATTGTGGATTGCACTATAGTTCTACATTCTATACGCGTCTTTTCTATTGTCTTTCATCAACCTTCATTTTTTTTAAAGTTATAGTGGCACTTAGGAAACCACTCATATTTGAGTTTTCGTGGGTCATCGATCAACTTTTGTGACTACGATTGTGGATTGCACTCTAGTTGTCCAATCTGTACCCGTATTTTCTATCGCCTATCATGAAAATTTATTTTTTGTTGAGTTATAGCCACATTTAGGAAACTAGTCGTGTTTGACTTTTCGTTGACCTTTGATAAACTTTGGTGACTATGATTGTGGATTGCACTGTAGTTGTCCATTTTGCTCACATATTTTCTATCACCTTCCGCGAACCTTGATTTTTTGTTGAGTTATAGCCGTACTTAGGAAACCGCTCGTGTTTGAGTTTTCATGGGCCATCAATCAACTTTGGTAACTACGCTTGTGGATTACATTGTAGTTGTGCATTTTATACACGTTTTCTTCTGTTGCCTTTTACGAAGCTTAATTTTTAATTGAGTTATAGCTACATTTATGAAACCACTCATGTTTGAGTTTTCGTGGGCCATCAATCAACTTTGGTGACTACGATTGTGGGTGACACTATAGATGTCCATTCTATACGCATATATTTAATCACCTTTCGCGAACCTTCATTTTTCGTTGAGTTATAGCTGCATTTAGGAAACCAATCATGTTTGAGTTTTCGTGGGCCATCGAACAACTTTGCTGTGTACAATTGTGGATTGCATTGTAGTTGTCCAATTTGTACGTGTATTTTCTATCACCTTTCACCAACCTTCATTTTTCGTTGAGTTATAGCTGCAATTAGGAACCCACTCATGTTTGAGTTTTTGTGGGCCATCGATCAACTTTGGTGACTACAATTTTGGATTGCACTGTAGTTGTCCAATATGTACACGTATTTTCTATCGCCTTTCGCGAACCTTAATTTTACATTGAGTTATGGCCACATTTAGGAAACCACTCATGTTTGAATTTTCATGGGCCATCGATCAACTGTGGTGACTATGATGTGGATTGTACTGTAGTTGTGCATTATGTATGTATATTATTAATCACCTTTCATGAACCTTAATTTTTTGTTGAGTTATAGCCGCATTTAGGAAGACACTCTTCTTTGAGTTTTCATGGGCCATCGATCAACTTTGGTGGCTACGATTGTAGATTACACTATAATTGTGCATTGTATACGTGTATTTTCTATCGCATTTCGAGAACCTTTTTTTTTTTTTGAGTTATAGCCACACTTAGTAAATAACTCATGTTTTAGTTTTCGTGGGCTATCGATCAATTTTGGTGACTATGATTATGGATTGCACAGTAGTACTGCATTTTATACGTGTATTTTCAATTTCCTTTCGTGAACGTTGATTTTTTGTTGAGTTATAGCCACAGTTAGGAAACCTCTCATATTTGAGTTTTTGTGGGCCATCGATCAACTTTGGTGACTACAATTGTGGATTACACTGTAGCTATGCATTCTATACATGTATCTTCTACCGCCTTTCAGGAACCTTCATTTTTCGTTGAGTTGTAGCTACACTAAGGAATCTGCTCGTGTTTGAGATTTCGTGCGCCATTGATCAACTTTGGTGAGTACGATTGTGGATTGTACTATAGTTCTACATTTTGTACTTATATTTTTAATCACTTTTCATGAACAATCAATTTTTAAGAAAACGCTCGTGTTAGAGAATTAAAGGTCTATCGATCAACTTTGGCAACTACGATTGTGGATTACGCTATAGTTGTGCAATCTATATGCGTATTTTCTATCGCCTTTCACGAACCTTCATTTTTCGTTCAATTATTGGTTCACTTAGGAAACAGCTCGTGTTTGTGTTTTTCTGGCCCATCAATCAACTTTGGTGACAACGATTGGGGATAGCACTATAGTTATGCATTCTTTGCGCGTATTTTCTACTGCCTTTCTAAATGTCGTTATAACTCAATAAAAATTGAAGGTTCGTTAAGGGCGATTAAAAATATACTTACGGAATGCAAAACTACAGTACAATCCACAATCATAGTCACCAATGTTGATTGATGGCCTACAAAAACTCAAACATGAGCAATTTCCTAAATGCGGCTATAACAAAACAAAAAATGAAGGTTCGCGAAAGGCGATATAAAATAGTCGTATAGAATGCACAACTACAATGTAATTCACAAGCTTAGTCACCAAAGTTGATCGATGGCCCAGAAAAACTCAAACATGAGTGGTGTCCCATATGCGTCAAGTTCGCGAAAAATGACGGTTCGCGAAAGGTGACAGAAAATTAGTGTTCATAATGCACAAGTACATTGCAATCCATAATCGTAGTAAGCAAAGTTAATCGATGGCCTACGAAAACTCAAACATGAGCGATTTCCTAAATGCAGCTATAACTGAACAAAAATTCAAAGTTCAGGAAAAGCAATTGAAAATACGCGTATATAATGGACAACAATAGTGCAATGCACAATCGTAGTCACAAAAGTTGATTGATGACCCAGGAGAACTCAAATAGGAGTGTTTTTCGTAAATGTGGCTATCACTAAAAAAAAATGAAGGTTCATGAAAGGCGATTTAAAATAACCATATAGAATGCATAACAACAGTAAAATCCACAATCGTAGGCATTAAAGTTGATTGATGGCCCATGAAAACTCAAACACGAGCGATTTCCTAAGTGCAACTATAAATCAAGGAAAAATGAAGGGTCGCGAAAGGCAATAGAAAATACTCGTATAGAATACACAACTATAGTGTAATTACAATCGTAGTCGCCAAAGTTGATCGATGGCCCACAAAAACTCAAACACGAGCGTTTTCCTAAACGCGACTATAACGCAAGAAAAAATTAAGATTCGTGAAAGGCGATAAAAATTATGCATACAAAATGCACAAGTACAGTAAAATCCACAATCGTAGTCACCAAAGCTGATCAATGGCCCAAAAAAACTCAAACATGACAGGTTTTCTAAATGCAACTATAACTCAACAAAAAATGAGGGTTAGTGAAAGGCGATAAAAAAATACATGTATAGAATGCACAACTACAGTGTAATCCACAATCATTGTCAAAAAAGTTGATCAATGGCCCATGAAACTTATTTTTTCAAAGAAAGGAACATTTGGGTCTCTTTAGCACACGAGTACCTATAAAACCCATCTTTTTTATTTTAAAAAAAAAATTGCTTCGTAGATTCTATTATTAAGGAATTTTTGCACGCTGGTGAAAAATTATTTTTTTGAAAAAAGGATGATCTGGGTCTACTTAGAACGACATTCTCTACAAAACTCATTTCTTAAATTTTTTACAAAAAGATTCAAAATTTTTGCCTCTGTTACTCTTCTACTTCTACTTTTCAAAAAAATCTCTTTTTCAAAATAAATTACTTTTTCAAAAATTGGACAATTTGGGTCTCTTGAGCACATGAGCACCTATAAAATCCATATTTTGATTTTCCCAAAAAAAATTGTTTCGTACATTTTATTTTCAAGGAGTACTTGCATGTTGGTGAAAAATTAGTTATTCGAAAAAAAGACGATATGGTTCTAATCATACTAACATTCTCTACAAAACCCATTTCTCAGATTTTTCATTAAAAGATTTAAACAATTTTCCTCTGTTACCTCTACTACTTCTACTTTTCAAAAAAATTGATCTTTTTCAGGAACAACTTATTTTTTTAAAACACGGACTATCTGGGTCTTTCAACACATGAGCACCTATAAAACCCATATTTTCAATTTTTTGAAAAATAAATTGTATCGTAGATTCTATTTTTGAGGGGTTCTTGCATGTTGGTGAAAAATTAATTTTTTGAAAAAAGGGCAATCTGTGTTTACTCAAACTGACATTCTCTACAAAACCCATTTCTCAGATTTTTCATAAAAAGATGCAAAAAATTTGCCTTTGTTACTTCTACTGCTTCCACTTTTTATAAACAAAAAATTTCAAAAAATAGACAATCTAGGTCTCTTTAGAACACGAACACCCATAAAACCCATATATTTTATTTTCCCAAAAGAAAATAGTTTCGTAGATTCTATTTTTGAGGGGCTGTTGCATGTTAGTGAAAAATTAGTTTTTCGAGGAAAGGACGATCTGGATTTACTCAGAATGACACTCTCTTGAAAACCCACTTCACAGATTTTTCATAAAAAGATTCAAAAAATTTGCCTTTGTTACCTATACTGCTTCTACTTTTCAAAAAAACCTATTCTTTTAAATATCAACTCATTTTTGCAAAAAACGGATGATCTGAATCTCTTTAGCACATGAGCACCTCTAAAATATTTTTTTGATTTCCCAAAAAAATTTGTTTCGTAGGTTCTATTTTTGAGGGGTTCTTGCATGTTGGTAAAATATTAGTTTTTTGAAAAAAGACAATTTGGGTCTTCTTAGAGCGACAATCTCTACAAAACCCAATTCTCAGATTTTTCATAAAAAGATTCAAATTTTTTGCCTTGATTTTACCTCTACTACTGCTTTTTAAAAATCGATCTTTTTCAAAAAATAGACGATCTAGGTCTCTTTAGCACATGAGCAGCAATAAACCCATATTTTTTACTTTCCCAAAAATAATTGTTTAGTAGATTCTATTTTAGAGGTTCTTGCATATTGTTGAAAATAAGTGTATAGAATGCACACCTATAGTGTAATCCACAATCGTAGCCACCAAAGTTTAACGATGGCCCACAAAAACTCAAACCTGAGTGGTTTCATAAATGCCGCTATAACTCAACAAAAAATGAAAGTTCGTGAAAGACAATAGAAAATACGCCTATAGAATGCAAAACTAAAGTGCAATCAACAAGCGTAGTCACCGAAGTTGATCAGCCTACGAAAACTCAAAATCGAGCAGTTTGCTAAATGGGGCTATAACTAAACAAAAAATGAAGGTTCTTGAAATGTGATAGAAAATAAATGTACAGATTAGACAACTAGAGTGCAATCGACATTTGTAGTCACCAAAGTTGACTGATGGTACATAAAAACTCAAACACGAGCAATTTCCCAAATGCGGCTATAACTCAACAAAAATAAAGGTTCGCGAAAGGTGATAGAAAATAAGCATATAGATTACACAACTACAGTGTAATCTGCAAGCGTAGTCACCGAAGTTGATCGATGGGCCATGGAAAATCAAACTCGAGCGGCTTCCTAAATGTGGCTATAACTCAACAAAAAATGAAGGGTCGCAAAAGGCGATAGAAATTACATGCACAGATTGGACAACTATGAAGCAATCGACATTTGTAGTCACCAAAGTTGATTGATGGTCCACAAAAACTCAAATACGAGCAGTTTCCTAAATGCAGCTATAACTCTACATAAAATGAAGGTTCGCAAAAGGTGATAGAAAATAAGCATATAGATTGCACAACTAATGTGTAATCCGCAATTGTGGTCACCAAAGTTGATCAATGGCCCACGAAAACTCGAACTTGAGCGCTTTCCTAAATGCGGCTATAACTCAACAAAAAATGAAGGTTCGCGAAAGGCGATTGAAAATGCACGTACAAAATGGACAACTACAGTGCAATCCACAACCATTGTCACCTAAGTTGATCGATGGCCCATGAAAACTCAAACACGAGCATTTCCGTAAATGCGGCTATAACTAAAAAAAAAATGAAGGTTCGTGAAAGGCGATTAAAAATATGCATACAGAATGAGCAACTATAATAGAATCCATAATCGTATTCACCAAAGTTGATTGATGGCCCAATAAAACTCAAGCATTAGCGGTTTCCTAAATGTGGCTATAACTCAATAGAAAATGAAGTTTTTCAAAAGGTGATATAAAATACGCGTGTAGAATGGACAACCACAGTGCAATCCACAATCGTAGTCACCAAAGTTGATCAATGGCCGACAAAAACTCAAACATGAGCATTTTATAAATGCGGCTATAACTCAACAAAAAATGAAGTTTTGCAAAAGCCGATATAAAATATGTGTATAGATTGCATAACTATAGTGTAATCCACAATCGTAGTGACCAAAGCTGATCGATGGCCCACGAAAACTGAAATATGAGAGTTTTTTTAAATACGGCTATAACTCAACAAGAATTGAAGGGATTTAGAAAAATTATTATAAATATTCGTACAGAATGCACAACCACAGTACAATCCACAATCGTACTCAACAAAGTTGATTGATGGCCCACTAAAACTCCAACATGAGTGGTTTCTAAATGCGGCTATAACTCAACAAAAAATGAAGGTTCGCAAAAGGCGATAGAGAATACGTGTATAGAATGCAAAACTACAGTGTAATCCACAATCGTAGTCACCAAATTTGATCAATGGCCCACGAAAACTAAAATCCGACAGTTTTCCTAAATGCAGCAATAACTCAAAAAAAAATGAACGTTTGTGAAAAGTGATTAAAAATATGCATACATAATGTACAACAACTATATTACAATACACAATTGTAGGTACCAAAGTTGATCGATGGCCCACGAACACTCAAGCTCGAGTGGTTTCCTACATGCGGCTATAACCCCCAAAAAAATGAAGGTCCACAAAAGGTGATAGAAAATACATGTGCAAAATGCACAACTACTAGCAATATATAATTGTAGTCATCAAGGTTGATCAATGGTTAATGAAAACTCAAACATGAGCATTTTCCTAAAGGCTATAGCTCAAATAAAAATGAAGGCTCGTGAAAGTAGATTAAAAATATGCATAGAGAATGCACAACTATAGTACAATCCACAATCGTAGTCACCAAAGTGGAGCTATAACTCAACAAAAAAATCAAGGTTCATGAAAGGTGATAGAAAATACGCATATAGAATGCACAACTATAGTGTAATCTGTAATCATAGTCACCAAAGCTGATGAATGGCCCACAAAAACTCAAACACAAACGTTTTCCTAAATACGGCTATAACTCAAAAAAAAAGGAAGGTTCGCGAAAAGTGATAGAAAATACGCATATAGAATGCACAACTATAGTTTAATCTGCAATCGTAGTCACCAAAGTTGATCGATGGCCCACGAAAACTCAAACATAAGCGGTTTCCTACATGCAACTATAACGCAACAAAAAATGAAGGTTCCAAAATGCGATATAAAATATACGTACAGAATGCACAACTATAGTACAATCCACAATCGTATTTACCAAAGTTGATCGATGGTCCAAGAAAAGTGAAACATTAGCAGTTTCCTAAATGCGGCTATAACTCAACAAAAAATGAAGGTTTCTGAAAGGCGATAGAAAATACATGTATAGAATAAATAACTACAATTTAATCCATAATCGTAGTCACCAAAGTTGATCGATGGCCCACAGAAACTCAAATACGAGTGGTTTCCTAAATGCGGTTATAAGCAACCAAAAACTAAAGGTTCACAAAAGGAGATAGAAGATAAGCATATAGTATGCACAACTACAGTGTAATTCACAATCGTAGTCACTAAAGTGGATAGATGTCCCATGAAAACTCAAATACGAGAGGTTTCCTAAGTACAGCTATAACTCAATGAAAAATAAAGGTTTGCGAAAGGAAATATAAAATATGTGTATAGAATGCATAACTAAAGTATAATCCACAATCGTAGTGACCAAAGTCGATCGATGGCACACGAAAACTCAAATACGAGCTTTAGCTAAATGCGGCTATAACTCAACAAAAGTTTAAAGGTTCATGAAAGGCGATTAAAAATATTCGTACTAAATGTACAACTACAATACAATCCACAATCGTAGTCTCCAAAGTTGATCGATGGCCCAAAAAACTCCAACATGAGTGGTTTCCTAAATGTACCTATAATTCAACAAAAAATTAAGGTTCATGAAAGGCGTTTAAAAATAAGCATACAAAATGCACAACTACAGTAGAATCCACTATCGTAGTCACCAAAGTTGGCCGAGAACCCATAAAAACTCAAACATAAGCGGTTCACGAAAGACGATAGAAAATACAAGTATAGAACATTCACAACCACTGTATAATCCAAAAGCGTAGTGACCAATGTTGATCATCGCCCACGAAAACCCAAACTCGAGCAGTTTACTAAACGTAGCTATAACTCAACAAAAATAAAGGTTCGCGAAAGGCATTAGAAAATATGCATACATAATGGACAACTATAGTGCAATGCACAATCGTAGTCACTAGAGTTGATTGATGGCCCACAAAAACTCAAACATGAGCGATTTCCTAAGTGCAACTTTAACTCAACAAAAAATGAAGGTTCACAAAAAGTGATAGAAAATATGCATATATAATGCACAACTACACTGTAATCCACAATCGTAGTCACCAAAGTTGATCGATGACCCATGAAAACTCAAACACGAGAGATTTCCTAAATGCGGCTATAACTCAACAAAAAATGAAGGTTCCTGAAAGGATATTAAAAATATATGTACATAATGCACAACTACAGTACAATCCACAATCGTAGTCACCAAAGTTGATTGACTGCCCAGAAAATATCAAACATTAGCAGTTTCCTAAATGTACGTATAACTCAACAAAATTTGAAGGTTCACAAAAGGCAATAGAAAATACCTGTATAGAATGCACAACTATAGTGTAATCCAAAAGCGTAGTCACCAAAATTGATTGATGGCACAAAAAAACTCAAAACATGAGTGGTTTCCTAAGGGTGGTTATAATTCAACAAAAAATGAAGGTTCGCAAAAGGCAATAGAAAAGACGCATATAGAATGCATAACTACAGTGTAATCCACAGTCATAGTAAAAAATGTTGATCGATGACTTACGGAAACTCAAACACGAGCATTTTCCTAAATGTGGTTATAACCCAACAAAAAATTAAGGTTTGTGAAAAGCAATTAAAAAAATGTGTACAAAATGCACAACTAAAGTACAATCCACAATTGTAGTCACTAAAGTTGATCGCTGCCCCACGAAAAACTCAAACTCGAGCAGTTTACTAAAAGTGCCTATAACTCAACAAAAAATGAAGGTTCATGAAAGGAGATTAAAAATATGCGTACATAATGCACAACTATAGTACAATCCACGATCGTAGTCACCAAAGTCAATTCATGGCCAACTAAAACTCAAACTCAAACGGTTTAAAAAATGTGCCTATAACTGAAAAAAAAAATGAATGTTCGCAAAAGGCGATAGAAAATACATGTATAGAATGCACTACTATAGTGTAATCCTAAATGCAGCTATAACTCAACAAAAAATTAAGGTTCATGGAAGGCTATAGAAAATACGAGTCTAGAATTCACAACTACAGTGCAATGCACAATCATAGTCACCAAAGTTGACCAACGACCCACGAAAAACACAAACACGAGCGGTTTTCTAAATGCACCTATAAATCAACAAAAAATGAAGGTTCACAAAAGGCGATAGAAAATGCACATACATAATGGACAACTACAATGTAATCCACAATCGTAGTCACCAAAGTTGTTCGATGGCCCACAAAAACTGAAAACACGAGCGGTTTCCTAAGTGTAGCTACTCGTGTTTAAGTTTTCGTGGGCGATCAATCAACTTTGGTGACTACGATTATGGATTACACTATAGTTGTGCATTCTATATGCATATTTTCTAACTCCTTTCACGAACTTTAAGTTTCCGTTGAGTTATAGCCACACTTAGGAAGAAGCTACTCTTTGAGTTTTTGTGGGCCATCGATCGACTTTTGTCACTGCGATTGTGGATTGCAGTGTACTTGTCCATTCTATACACATCTTTTGTATCGCCTTTCGCGAACCTTAGTTTTTTGTTTAGTTATAACCACACTTAGGAAACAGCTCATGTTTGAGTTTTCTTGGTACATGAATCAACTTTGGTGACTACGATTGTGGATTACACTATAGTTGTGCATTCTATACATATAATTTCTATCGCCTGTTGGGAACCTTCACTTTCTGTTGAGTTATGACCGTATTTACGAAACCGCTCATGTTTGAGTTTCTTTGGGTCATCAATAAACTTTGGTCACTATGATTGTGGATTGTACTATAGTTATGCATTTTGTAAGCATATTTTTAATTGCGTTTCATGAACCTTCATTTTTTGTTGAGTTATAGCCGCATTCAGGAAAATGCTCGTGTTAGAGTTTTAGTGCACCATCAATAAAATTTAGTGACTATGATTGTGCCTAATTGTGTAGTTATCCATTCGATACATGTATTTTCTATCACCTTTTGCAAACCTTAACTTTTCATAAAGTTATAGCCGCACTTAGGAAACCGCTTGTGTTAAGTTTTGATGGGCCATCGATCAACTTTTGTGACTACAATTGTGGATTACATTTTAGTTGGGCATTATGAATGCTAATTTTCTATCGTGTTTGATGAACCTTTATTTTTTGTTGAGTTATACCCGCATTTCGGAAATCGCTTGTGTTTGAGCTTTTCTGGAACACCGATCAACTTTAGTCATAACTATTGTGGAGAATGGACAAGTACAGTGTAATCCACAATCGTAATCACCAAAAATGGTATTTTACCCATGAAAATTAAACTCAAGCAAATTTCCTGAATGCGGCTATAACTTAACAAAAAATAAAGGTTCACGAAAGGCGATAGAAAATACATGTACAGATTGGACAACTACGAGCAGTTCCCCAAAGACGGCTATAACTCAACAAAAAATGAAGGTTTGTGAAAGTGATTTAAAATATGGGTACCGAGTGCACAACTATAGTACAATTGACCATCATCGTCACCAAAGTTGATCGATGTCCCATGAAAACTCAAATTCAAGCGGTTTCTTAAATGTGGCTATAACTAAACAAAAAATGAAGGTTTGCGAAAGGTGATAGAAAATACACATATAGAATGGACAACTACAATGCAATCAACAATCGTAGTCACCAAAGTTGATCGATGGCCCACAGAAACTTAAATACGAGCTATTTTCTTAGCGGCGATATAACTCAATGAAAAAATGAAGGTTTGTAAAAGGTGATAGAAAATAAACGTAAAAAATGCACAATTACAGTGCAATCCACAATCGTGGTCACCAAAGCTGATTGATGGCCCACGAAAACTCAAACACGAGTGGTTTCATAAGTGCAACTATAACTCAATGTAAAATGAAGGTTCACGAAAAGCAATAGAAACTAAGCGTATAGAATACACAACTACAGTATAATCCACAATCGTAGTCACCAAAGTTGATCGATGGCCCACGAAAACTCAAACACGAGCAATTTCCTGAATGTGGCCATAACTTAGCAAAAAATCAGTGTTCATGAAAGGCAATTAAAAATATGCGTACAGAATCACAACTACAATACAATCCACAATCGTAATTATCTAAAGTTGATTGAGGGCCAAAAAAAACTCAAACATGAGCGATTTCCTAAATGTGGCTATAACTCGACAAAAAATGAAAGTTCATGAAAAGTGATTAAAAATATGGGTACAAAATGCACAACTAGAGTACAATCCACAATCGTAGTCACCAAAGTTGATTGATGGCCCACAAAAATTCAAACATGAGTGGTTTCCTAAATGCAGTTATAACTCAACAAAAAATGAAGGTTTGCAAAAGGCGATAGAAAATATGTCTATGGAATGCACAACTACAATGCAATCCACAATCATAGTCAAGATCGTCATTTTTTTGAAAAACTAATTTTTCACCAACATGTGAGAATCCCTCAAAAATAGAATCAACCAAACAATTTTTTTTTGGAAAATCGAAATATGGTTTTTATAGGTGCTTGTGTGCTCAAGAGACCCTAATCATCGATTTTTTGAATAAATAAGTTATTCGTGAAAAAGATAGACTTTTTTGAAAAGTAGAAGTAATAGAGGTAACAGAGGCAAAAAATTTAGTGTTTTTATGAAAAATCTGAGAAATGGGTTTTGTAGAGAATATCATTCTGAGTACACCCAGATCGTCCTATTTTCAAAAAACTATTTTTTCACCAACTTGCAAGAACCCCTCAAAAATAGAATCTATGAAACAAGTAGAAGTAGTAGAAGTAACAAAGGCATGCACAACTATAGTGTAATCCAAGAGTGTAGTCACCAAAGTTGATCGATGCCCCACAAAAACTCAAACATAAGCACAACCATAGAAAATACGAGTATAGAATGCACAACCATAATGTAATCCACAATTGTAGTCACCAAAGTTGATTGATGGCAAAAAAAAATCAAACATGAGCAGTTTTCTGAATGCCGCTATAACTCAACAAAAAATTAAGGTTCACGAAAGGTGATAGAAAATACGCCTATAAAATGCACAACTATAGTGTACTCCAGAAGCCTAGTCACCAAAGTTGATCGATGGCCCACAAAAACTCAAACACGAGCAGTTTCCTAAATGTAGTTATAACTAAACAAAAGAAAAACGTTTTCATAAGGGGATAGAAAATACATGTATAGAATGGACAACTACAATGCAAACCACAATCATAGTCACCAAAGTTGAATGATGGCCCACGAAAACTCAAACACGAGCGGTTTCCTAAGTGTAGCTATAACTCAATGAAAAATAAAGGTTTTTGAAAGGCGATAAAAATACGCGTAAAGAATGCAATTATATAGTGTAATGCACAATACTACTTACCAAAGTTGATGAATTTCCCACAAAAACTCAAAAACGAGCGTTTTCCTAAATGCGATTATAACTCAACAAAAAATGAACGTTTTTCAAGGGCAATAGAAAATACGCGTATAGAATGTAAAACTATAGTGTAATCCACAAGTGTAGTCACCAAAGTTGATCGATGGCCCATGAAAACTCAAACACAAACAGTTTCCTAAATGTGGCTATAACTCAAGAAAAAAATGAAGGTTCGCAAAAGGCAATAGAAAATACATGTATTGAGTGCACAACTAGAGTGTAATCCACAAGCTTAGTCACCAAAGTTGATCGATACCCCACAAAAACTCAAACACAACCATTTTGCTAAATGTAGCTATAACTAAACAAAAATTAAATCTTTGCGAAAGTTGATAGAAAATACACGTAGAAGACAGACAACTACAGTGCAATCCACAATTGTAGTCACCAAAGTTGATCGATTTCCCAAGAAATCTCAAAATAGAGCACTTTCCTAAACGCAACTATCACTCAATGATAAATGAAAATAAAAAATGAGGGTCTGCAAAAGCAGCTTGAAAATATGCATATAGAATGCACAACTAAATTGTAATGCACAATCATAGTCACCAAAGTTGATCGATAACCCACGAAAACTCAAACACGAGCATTTTCATAAATGCGGCCATAACTCAACAAAAAATGAAGGTTCGTAAAAGGCGATAGAAACTAAGCGTATAGAATGCACAACTATAGTGTAATCCACAAGCGTTGTCACCAAAGTTGATTGATGGCCCAAAAAATCTCAAACGCGAGGAATTTGGAAAATGCGGCTATACCTCAACAAAAAATGAAAGTTCGTGAAAGGCGATAGAAAATTAGCGTTCATAATGCACAACTATAGTGCAATCCACAATCGAAGTCACCAAACTTGATCGATGGCTTGTGAAAACTCAAACATGAGTGGTTTCCTAAAAGTAGTTATAACTGAACAAAAAATATGTCAACAGAATGCACAACTACACATGCACAATCGTACTCACCAAAGTTGATTGATGGCTGAGAAAACCTCAAAACATGAGTGGTTTCCTAAATGCGGCTATAACAGAATAAAAAATGAAGTTTCGTGAAAGGCGATAGAAAATGCGTGTATACAATGCACAACTACAGTGTAATCCACAATCGTAGTCACCAAAGTTGATCGATGGCCCACGAAAACTCAAACATTCAGTTTTCTAAGTTCGGCTATAACTCAACGAAAAATGAAGGTTTGCGAAAGGCAATAGAAAATACGTGTGTAGAATGAACAACTACAATGTAATCCATAATTGTAGTCACCAAAGTTGATCGATGGACCATGAAAACTCAAACACGAGTGGTTTCCTTAATGCGGCTATTACTCAATAGAAAATGACAGTTCACAAAAGCAGATAGAAAATACGCATACAAAATGCACAACTACAGTGCAATCCACCATCGTAGAACCAAGGGATATCGATGGTCCACGAAAACTCAAACACAAGTGGTATCCCAAATGTGGCTATAACTCAACGAAAAATGAAGGTTCACGAAAGGCGATTGAAATTACGTTTATAAAAAAAGAAGCTATAGTAGAATCCACAATCGTAGTCAGCAAAGATGATCGATGGCCCACGAAATTTCAAACACTAACTTTTTCCCAAATACGGCTATAATTATACAAAAAATGAAGGTTTGTGAAAGCACATAGAAAATAGGCGTATAGAATGAAATAATATAGTACCATCCAATTTTGTAGTCACCAAAGTTGATCGATGGCCCACGAAAATTCAAACTCAAGCAGTTTCCTCACTGGGGCTATAACTCAATGAAAAGTGAAGGTTCACGAAAGGTGATAGAAAATACGCGTATAGAATGCACAACTACAGTGTAATCCACAATCGTAGTTACCAAAGTTGATCGATGGCCCACGAAAACTCAAACATAAGCAGTTTCTTGAATGCTTCTATAACTCAACAAAAAATGAAGGTTCACAAAATGCGATAGAAAATACACGTACAGAATGCACAACTATAGTATAATCGACAATCATATTCGCCAAAGTTGATTGATGGCCCAAGAAAACTGAAACACTAACGGTTTCTTTAATGCGGCTATAACTCAACAAAAAATGAAGGTTTGTGAAATGCGATAGAAACTAAGTGAATAGAATAATAACTACAGTGTAATCCACAATCGTAGTCACCAAAGTTCATTGATGGCCAACAAAAACTCAAATACGAGTGGTTTCCTAAATGCAGTTAAAAATCAACAAAAACAAACGTTCACAAAAGGCGATAGAAAATATGTGTACAGAATGGACAACTACAGTGCAATCCAGAATCATAGTCACCAAAGTTGATTGATGGCCTACGAAAGCTCAAACATGGGCGGTTTCCTAAATGTGGCTATAACTAGACAAAGAATGGAGGTTCACGAAAGGCGATAGAAGATAAGCGTATAGTATGCACAACTACAGTGTAATTCACAATCGTACTCACCAAAGTGGATTTATGGCCCACAAAAACTCAAATACGAGAGGTTTCCTATGTACAGCTATAACTCAACGAAAAATAAAGGTTCGCAAAAGGCAATATAAAATATGTGTATAGAATGCATAACTACAGTGTAATCCATAATCATAGTGAAAAAAGTTGATTGATGGCCCACGAAAACTCAAATACAAGCATTTTTCTAAATGTGGCTCTAATTCAACAAAAATTAAAATGTTCATGAAAGGAAATTAAAAATATTCATATGGAATGCACAACTACAATACAATCTACAATCGTAGTCTCCAAAGTTGATCGATGGCCCACAAAAACTCCAACCTGAGGGGTTTCCTAAATGCGGCTATAACTCAAAAAAAAATGAAGGTTCCTGAAAGGCGATTTAAAATATGTGTATAGAATACAAACCTACAGTACAATCATAGTCACCAAAGTTGATCTATGGCCCATGAAAACTCAAACATGAGTGGTTTTCTAAATGCAACTATAACTCAAAAAAAAATCTTCCTAAAAGGCGATAGAAAATACATGTATAGAATAAACAACTACAGTGTAACCCAGAATCGTAGTAACCAAAGTTGATTGATCGCCCATGAAAACTCAAATAAGAGTGGTTTCCTAAATACTGATATAACTCAACAAAAAATGAAGGTTCACAAATAGCAATAGAAAATATGCGTACAGAATGGACAACTACAATGCAATCCACAATCGTAGTCACAAAAGTTGATCGATAACCCACGAAAACTCAAACTCAAGTGTTTTCCTAAATTCTAACTCAACAAAACATGAAGGTTCATGAAATGTGTTTAAAAATATGCATACAGAATTTACAATTATACTACTATCCACAATCGCAGTCACCAAAGTTGATTGATGACCCACAAAAACTCAAACATGAGCAGTTTCCTAAATGCGGCTATAACTCAATAAATAATGAAGGTTCACAAAAGGCAGTAGAAACTACACATATAGAATGCACAACTACAGTGTAATCCAAGAGTGTAGTCACCAAATTTGATTGATGGCCCTCGAAAACTCAAACTTGTGCAGTTTCCCAAATGCAGCTATAACTCAACAAAAAATGAAGGTTTGCGCAAGGCGATAGAAAATATGTGTACAAAATGGACAACTAAAGTGCAATCCACAGTCGTAGTCACCAAAGTTGATCGATGGCCCACAAAAATGCAAACACAAGCAGTTTCCTAAGTGAGGCTATAACTCAACAAAAAATGAAAGTTCGTGAAAGGCAATAGAAAATGCGTGTATAAAATGCACAAGTACAATTTAATCCACAACCGTAGTCACCAAAGTTGATTGATGGCTCACAAAAACTCAAACATGAGCGTTTTACCAAGTGGGGCTATAACGCAACAAATTCTTTTGGGAAAATCAAAAATATGCATTTTATACACGTGTATAGGATTTTTCAAAGAAACATTCAAAAAAATTGCCTCTGTTAGGTCTATTGCGTCTGCTTTTCAAAAAAATCTTCTTTCAAGAACAACTTTTTTTTTTAAAAAATGGACGATCTGGGTCTCTTTACAACATGAACATCTATAAAAACCCATATTTTTTATTTTCCCAAAAAATATTGTTTTGTAGATTCTATTTTTGAGAGGTTCTTGCATGTTGATGAAAAATTAATTTTTTTAAAAAAGGACGACATGGGTCTCTTTAGCATACGAGCACCTATAAAACCCATATTTCAATTTTGCAAAAAAAAAAATCTTTCGTGGATTCTATTTCTGAGGGGGTTGTTGCATGTTGGTGGAAAAATAGTTTTTCGAAAAAAGGATGATTTGGGTTTACATAGAACAACATTCTCTACAAAACCCATTTCTCAAATTTTTCATAAAAAGATTCAATTTTTTTTCCTTTTTTATTGCTTCTACTGTTCAAACATATCTATCTTTTTCAAAAACAACTTATTTTGTCAAAAAATTATTTGACGGATTCTATTTTTGAGGAGCTCTTGCATGTTGGTGAAAAAATAGTTTTTTGAAAAAAAGATGATTTAGATTTACTCAGAATGACATTCTCTACAAAACCCATTTCTCAGATTTTTCATAAAAAGATTGAAAAACTTTGCCTCTATTTCTTTTACTGATTCTACTTTTCAAAAAAATCTATCTTTTTCAAGAAATAATTATTATTTTCAAAAAACAGACGCACAAAATCTCTTCATCACACGAGCACCTATTAAAACTCATATTTTTTATTTTCCCATAAAAAATCGCTTTGTAGATTCTATTTTTGAAGGGTTCTTGTATGTTAGTGAAAAATTAGTTTTTGAAAAAGGACGATCTGTGTCTATTCAGAATGACAAAACCCATTTCTCAGATTTACCATAAAATGATTCAAAAAAATTGCATATGTTACCTCTACTGCTTCTACTTTTCAAAAATATCTATATTTTTTTAATAACAACTTGTTTTTTCAAAAAACAGAAGATCTGGGGTCTCTTTAGCACACGAGTACTATAAAATCCATATTTTTTATTTTCCCAAAAAAAATTGTTTCACAGATTTTATTCATGAGGGGTTCTTGCATGTTGGTGAAAAATAAGTTTTTTTTTAAAAAGGACGATCTGGGTCTATTAAGAACAAGATTCTCTACAAAACCCATTTCTTAGATTTTTCATAGAAAGATTCAAAAAATTTCCCTCTTTTACCTCTACTACTACTTTTTTTTAAAAATATCTTTTTCAAGAACAACTTATTTTTTTAAAACATGGATGATCTGTCTCTTTAGCTCTTGAGCACCTATTAAACCCATATTTTTTATTTTTCCAAAAAAAATTGTTTCGTAGATTCTATTTTTGAGGTGTTCTTGCATGTTGGTGAAATATTAGTTTTTCAAAAAAAGGATGATCTGGGTCTACTTAGAATGACATTGTCTACAAACCCCATTTATCCCATTTTTCATAAAAAGATTCAAAAAAAATTCCCATGTTACCTCTACTGCTTATACTTTTCAAAAAAATCTATCTTTTTCAATAACTTATTTTTTCATAAAGAACACGATCTAGGTCTCTTTAGCACACAAACACTTATAAAACCGATATTTTCAATTTTCCAAAAAAAATTGATCCCTCTACTGCTTCAACTTCTCAAAAAAATCTATCTTTTTCAAGAAAAACTTATATTTTTAACAAACAGATGATTTGGGTCTCTTTAGCACACAAGCACCTATAAAACCGATATTTTTTATTTTGCCAAAAAAAATTGTATTGTAGATTCTATTTTTCAAGGGTTCTTGCAAGTTGGTGAAAAATAAGTTTTTCAAAAAGAGGACGATCTGAGTCTACTTAGACTGACATTCTCTACAAAACCCATTTCTCCAATTTTTAATAAAAAGATTCAAAAAATTTGCCTCAATTTCCCACAAAAACTCAAACACGAGTGATTTCCTAACTGCAACTATAACTCAACGAAAAATGAAGGTTCATGAAATTCGATAGAAAATACGTGTATAGAATGCACAATTACACTGTAATCCATAATTGTAGTGACCAAAGTTGATCGATGTCCATGAAAACTCAAACACGAGCGTTTGGCTAAATGCGGCTATAACTCAACAAAAAATGAAGTTTCGCGAAAGGAAATTAAAAAAATGCGTATAAAATGCACAACTACAATACAATCCACAATCGTAGTCATCACAGTTGATTAATGGCCCACAAAAATCTCAAATACAAGTGCTCTCCTAAATGTGGCTATAACTCAACAAAACATGAAGGGTTTGTGAAAGGTGATTAAAAATATTTCTATAGAATGCAGAAATAAGTACAATCCATAATCAGTCACCAAAGTTGATCGATGGCCCATGAAAACTCAAACACAAGCGGTTTCCTAAGTGTGGCTATAACTCAAACAAAAAATGAAGGTTTGCAAAATGCGATAGAATACTTATAGAATGCACAACTGTAGTGTAATCCACAATCGTAGTCACCAAAGTTGATTGATGCCCCACGAAAATTGAAACATGAGTGGTTTCCTAAGTAAGGCTATAACTCAACAAAAAATTTAGGTACACGAATGGTAATAGAAATACGCATATAGAATGCACAACTATAGTGCATCCACAATCATAGTTACCATAGTTAATCGATGGCCCACGAAAACTCAAACACGAGCCTTATCCTAAATGTGGCTATTACTCAAGAAAAATGAAGGTTTGTTGAAGGTGATTAAAAGTATATGTACAGATAAACAACTACAGTACAATCCACAATCGTAGTCACCAAAGTTTATCAATGGCCCAAGGAAACTCAAACATGCTCGGTTTCCTAAATGTGGATATAACTCAACAAATTTTAAGTTTCGTGAAAGGATATATAAAATACAAGTATAGAATGCACAACTATAGTGTAATCCACAAGTGTAGTCACTAAAGTTTATTGATGGCCCATGGAAACTCAAACATGAGCGATTTCCTAAAAGTGGCTATAACTCAACAAAAAATTAAGGTTTTTGAACGAGGAAAAAAAATACACGTATAGAATTCAGAACTACAATGTAATGCATAATCATAGTCGCCAAAATTGATAAACTTTGGTGACTACGATTGTGGATTACACTGTAGTTGGCAATATTTTTGAATCTTTTTATGAAAAAATCAAGAAATGGGTTTTGTAGAGAATGTCGTTTTGAGTGCACACAGATCGTCCTTTTTTCAAAAAACTAATTATTCACCAACATGCAAGAGCCCCTCAAAAATATAATCTACGATACAATTTATTTTTAGGAAAATCGAAAATATGGGTTTTATAAGTGCTTATGTGCAAAAAGTCCCAGCTCATCCATTTTTTGAAAAAATGAGTTATTTTTGTAAAATATTGATTTTTTTGAAAAGTAGTAGTAGAGGTAACATAGGAAAAAAAAATTAAGTCTTTCTATTAAAAATCTGATAAATGCATTTTGTAGAGAATGTTATTATGATTAGACCCATATCGTCCTTTTTTAAAAAAGCTAATTTTAAATCGACATGCAAGAACTCCTCAAAAATAGAATCCACAAAACAATTTTTTTTGGGAAAACTGAAATATCGGTTTTATAGGTGCTTGTGTGCTTAAAAGACCCAGATCGTTCGTTTTTTTAGAAAATAAGTTGTTATTGAAGAAGAGATGTTTTTTGAAAAGTAGAAGTAGTAGAGGTAACATAGGCAATTTTTTTGAATATTTTTGTGAAAAATCTGATAAATGAGTTTTGTAGAAAATGTCATTTTGAGTAGACCCAGATCATCATATTTTTGAAAAACTAAATTTTCATCAACATGCAAGAATCCCTTAAAAATAGAATCTACAAAACAAATTTTTTTGTAAAAATCAAAATACAGGTTGTATATAGGTGCTCATGTCCTCAAAAGACCTTGATTGTTCTTTTTTGAAAAAATAAGTTATTTTTGAAAAATATAGATTTTTTTGAGAAGTAGAAGCAGTAGAGGTAGTAACATAGACAATTTTTTTGAATCTTTCTCTGAAAAGTATGAGAAATGGGTTTTGTAGAGTATGTCGTTTTGATAAAAGCCAGATCGTCCTTTTTTTGAAAAACTAATTTTTCACCAACCTACAAAACCCCTCAAAAATAGAATCTAGGAAACAATTTTTTTGGGAAAATAAAAAATATGGGTTTTATGGGGGGCCATGTGCTAAAAAGACCCACATCGTCCATTTTTTGAAAAAAATATTTGTTCTTCGAAAAGATAGATTTTTTTGAAAAGTAGAAGTAGACATAATACAGACAATTTTTTTTTTCTTTTTATGAAAAAACTAACAAATGGGTTTCGTAGAGAATGTCGTTTTAAGTAGACTCAAATAGTCATTTTTTCAAAAAACTTATTTTTCACCAACATGAAAAAAACCTCTCAAAAATCAAATCTACGAAACAATTTCATTTGGGAAAAATAAAAAATATGGGTTTTATAGGTGCTCAATAGCTAAAAAAAGCCAGATCATCCATTTTTATTTATTTTTAAATAAGTTGTTCTCGAAAAAGATAGATTTTTTTGAAAAGTAGAAGCAGTAGAGGTAACATAGGAAAAAATTTGAGAAATGGGTTTTGTAGAGAATGTCATTCTAAATAGACCCAGATCATCCTTTTTTTGAAAAACTTATTTTTCACCAACATGCAAGAAACCCTCAAAAATATAATCTACGAAACAATTGTTTTTGGGAAAATAAAAAGTATGGGTTTTATAGGTACTCTTGTGCTAAAGACACCTAGATCTTCCGTTCATTGAAAAAAAAAATGTTTTTGAAAAAGATAGATATTTTTGAAAAGTAGAAGTAACAGAGGCAATTTTTTTAAATCTTTTTTATCAAAAATTGAAGAAATGGGTTTTGTAGAGAATGTTCTTTTGAGTAGACACAGATCGTCTTTTTTTTTTAAATCTAATTTTTCACCAACATACAAGAACCCCTTAAAAATAGAATCTACGAAACAATTTTTTTTGGAAAAATTGAAATATGCGTTTTATAGGGGCTCGTGTGCTAAAAAGACCCTAATCATCCATTTTTTGAAAAAAATAGTTATTTTTGAAAAATTAGAGGTAACAGAGGCAATTTTTTGAATCTTTTTATGAAATATCTTAGAAATGGGTTTTGTAGAGAATGTCATTTTGAGTAAACCCAAATCGTCCTCTTTTCGAAAACTTATTTTTGACAACATGAAAGAACCCCTCAAAAATAGAATCTACGAAACAATTTTTTTTGGAAAAATCAAAAATATCGGTTTTATAGGTGCTTGTGTGCTGATGCATCCCAAATTGTCTGTTTTTTGAAAAAATAAGTTTTTCTTGTAAAAGATAGATTTTTTTGTAAAGTAGAAGCAATAGAGGTAATAGAGGCAAATTTTTTGAATCATTTTTATAAAAAATCCGAGAAATGGGTTTTGTAGAGAATGTTGTTTTGATTTGAACTTGATCATCCTTTTTACGAAAAAATAATTTTTCACCAACATAAAAGAGCCCCTGAAAAATCAAAAATATGGGTTTTATACGTCCTTGAGAGCTAAAGAGACCTAGATCATCCGTTTTTAAAAAGTAGTAGTAGAGGTAATATAGGAAAAAAAAAATTCAATACATTTTATGAAAAATCTGAGAAATGGGTTTTTCAGAGAATATCGGTATGAGTAGACCAAGATTGACTTTTTTTTGGAAAACTAATTTTTCAAAAATAGAATCTACAAAAAGATTTTTTTTGGGAAACAAAAAATATGGGTTTTTATAGGTGCTCGTGTGCTGAAGAGATTTAGATCGTCTAGTTTTTGAAAAAATAAATATTTCTTGAAAAAGATAGATTTTTTTGAAAAGTAGAAGTAGTAGAGGTAAAAAGGCAAAAAAATTGAATCTTTTTATGAAAACTCTGATAAATGGGTTTTGTAGAGAATGTCATTCTGAGTAGACCCAGATCGTCCTTTTTTTGAAAAACTAATTTTCACCAACATGCAAGAACTCCACAAAAATAAAATCTACAAAACAATTTTTTTGGGGAAAATCGAAAACATGGGTTTGATAAACTTCCTAGTGTGCTAAACAAACCCAGATCGTTTATTTTTTCAAAAAATAAGTTGTTCTTGAAAATGATAGAATTTTTTGAGAAGTAGAAAACCCATTTCTTAGATATTTCATAAAATGATTCAAAAAAATTGCCTATGTTACCTCTATTGCTTCTACTTTTCTAAAATATCCATCTTTTTCAAAAATAACTTATTTCTTCAAAGAATGGAAGATCTGGGTCTCTTTTGCACATGAGTGCCTATAAAACCCTTATTTTTTATTTTCCCAAAAAAAATTGTTTCATAGATTCTATTTTTGAGGGGTTTTTGTAGGTTGGTGAAAAATAAGTTTTTCAAAAGTAGGACTATCTAGATTTATTAAGAACGACATTCTCTACAAAACCCATTTCTAAGATTTTTCATAAAATAGATTCAAAAAATTTCCCTTTGTTACGTCTACTACTACTTTTAAAAATATACTATCTTTTCAAGAACAACTTATTTTAAAAAAAAACGGATGATTTTGGTCTCTTTAGCTCTCGAGCACGTATAAAACCCATATTTTCAATTTTCCCAAATAAAATTGTTACGTAGATACGATTTTTGAGGGGTTCTTGCATGTTCTCTACAAAACCAATTTCTTAGATTTTTCATACAAAGATTCAAAAAACTTACCTCTGCTTCTACTTTTCAAAATAACTATATTTTTCAAGAATAACTTATTTTTTCAAGAATAACTTATTTTTTCAAAAACCGGACAATCTGGGTCCATTTAGCACACGATTGCCTATAGAAACCATATTTCAATTTTTTCAAATTTTTTTTGCCTTTGTTACCTCCATAGCTTCTGCTTTTCAAAAATATCTATCTTTTTCAAAAACAATTTATGTTTTCAAAACTTGGACGATCTAGGTCTCTTGAGCACATAATTACCTATAAAACCCATATTTTCAATTTTCCCAAAAGATGTTGTTTCATAGATTTTATTTTTGAGGGGTTCTTGCATGTTGGTGAAATATTAGTTTTTCGAAAAAAAGACGATCTAGGTCTACTTAGAATGACATTGTCTACAAAACCCATTTTTCATTAAAAAATTTAGAAAATTTTCCTATGTTACCTCTACTGCTTCTACTTTTCAAATGAATCTATCTTTTTCAAGAACTTATGTTTTCAAAAAACGGAAGATCTAGTTCTCCACACGAACACCTATAAAACCCCTATTTCAATTTTCCAAAAAAAATTGTTTAGCGGATTCTATTTCTGAGGGTTTCTTGCAAGTTGGTGAAAAATAAGTTTTTCGAAAAAAGGACAATCTGGGTTTACTCATTATGAAATTCTCTACAAAACCCATTTCTCAGATTTTTCATAGAAAGATTCAAAAAAATTGTCTCTGTTACATCCACTACTTCTACTTTTTGAAAAAGTCTATCTTTTTCAACAACAACTAATTTTATAAAAAAATGGACAATTAGGGTCTTTTGAGCAGACGAGCACATTTAAAACCCATATTTTGATTTTTCCAAAGAAAATTGTTTCATAGATTCTATTTTTGAGATGTTTTTGCACGTTGGTGAAAAATTAGTATTTTCAAATAAACACAATCTAGATCTCTTGAGCACATCAGCAACTATAAAACCCATATTTCAATTTTCCCAAGAAAAATTGTTTCGTGGATTCTATTTTTGAGGAATTCTTGCATTTTGGTGAAAAAATAGCTTTTAGAAATATAGGACGATATGGGTCTAATCATAATAACATTCACTACAAAACCTATTTCTCAGATTTTTCATAAAAAGATTTTTAAAAATTTCCTGTGTTACCTCTACTACTACTTTTTAAAAAAATCAATCTTTTTCAAGAAAAAAATATTTTTTCAAAAAACGGATGATCTGGGTCTTTCAGCACATGAGGCACCATTAAAACTCATATTTTTGATTTTCCCAAAAATAAATTGTAGCATACATTCTATTTTTCTGGGGTTCTTGCATTTTGGTGAAAAATTAGATTTTCGACAAAAAGACGATCTGGGTCTACTCAGAACGACATTTTCTACAAAACTCATTTCTCATATTTTTCATAAAAATATTCAAAAAATTTGCCTGTATTAACTCTACTACTTCCAAATTTCAAAAAATTCTCTTTTTCAAGAGCAACTTATTTTTTCAAACAACAGACGATCTGGTTCTCTTTAGCACACGAGCACCTACAAAACCCATATTTTTATTTTTGAGGGGTTCTTCCATGTTGGTGAAAATTTAGTTTTTTCAAAAAAGGACAATCTAGGTCTACTCAGAACAACATTCTCTACTAAACCCATTTTTTAGATTTTTCATAAAAAGATTCAAAAAATTTACCTCTGCTACATCTAATGCTTCTATCATTTTCAAGAATGAATAATTTGAAAACACAAATGATCTAGGTCTCTTTAACAGACAAGCACCAATAAAACCCATATTTTAAATATTCTGAAAAAATTATTTCATAGATTCTATTTTTGAGGGGCATATTGGTGAAAAATTAGGTTTTCAAAAAGAGGACGATTTGGGTCTACTCAGAGTGACATTTTCTACAAAACCCATTTCTCAGATTTCTCATAAAAAGATGCAAATTTTTTGCCTCTGTTACCTATACTACAGTGCAATCCACAATCGTAGTCACCAAAATGCATAAAAGGAAAAAATTAGCGTTCATAATGCACAACTATAGTGCAATCCACAATCGTAGTCACCAAAATTGATCAATGGCCCACGAAAACTCAAACACGAGCATTTTCCTTAATGCGGCTATAACTCAACAAAACATGAAGGTTCCTTAAACACGATTAAAAATATGCATACAAAATGCACAAATATAGTACAATCCACAATCATATTCACCAAAGTCGATCGATGGCCGACAAAAACTCAAACACGAGTGGTTTCACCAAAATTGATCGAGGGCCCAATAAACTTCAACATGAGCGGTTTCCTAAATGAGGCTATAACTCAAACAAAATAAAATAAATGTTTGCGAAACGCAATAGAAAATACACGTATAGAATGCACAACTACAGTGTAATCCACAAGTGTAGTCACCAAAGTTGAACAATGGCCCACGAGAACTCAAAAATGAGCGTTTTCCTAAATGCGGCTATTAACTCAACAAAAAGTGAAGGTTCAATAAAGGCGATTAAAAAATTGCATACAAAATGCACAACTACAGTACAATCCACAATCATAGTCACCAAAGTTGATTGATGGCCCACAAAAACTCAAACATGAGCGGTATGCTAAATGCGGCTATAACTAAACAAAAAATGAAGGTTTCATGAAAGTCGATAGAAAATACACGTACAGAATGGAAAAATACAGTGCAATCCATAATCATAGTCATCAAAGTTGATGCAAGAAAACTCAAACAGGAGCGGTTTTCCAAATTTGGCTATAACTAAACAAAAAATGAAGGTTCACGAAAGGCGATAGAAAATACGAGTACATAATCGACAACTACAGTGCAATCCACAATCATATTCACCAAACTTGATCGATGGCCCACAAAAACTCAAATACGAGTGTTTTACTAAATGCAGCTATAAATCAACAAAAAATGATGGTTTGTGAAATGCGATAGGAAATACATGTACAAAATGAACAAATACAATGCAATCCAAAATCGTAGTCACCAAAGTTGATCGATGGCTGACAAAAACTCAAACACAAGCGGTTTCATAAGTGTAGTGATAACTCAATGAAACATGAAAGTTCACATAAGGCCATAGAAAATACACATATAGAATGTAGAAATACAATGTAATCCACAATCGTACTCACCAAAGTTGATCGATGGCCCAGAAAAACTCATACATGAGCATTTTCCTAAATGTTGCTATAACTCAAAAAAAAATGAAGGTTCGTGAAAGGAAATTAAAAGTATGAATACAAAATGAACAACTACAGTACAATACACAACCGTAGTCACCAAAGTTGATCGATGAGCCACAAAAATTCAAACATGAGTAGTTTCCCAAATGCGGCTATAACTCAACCAAAAATGAATGTTTACAAAAAAAGATAGAATATAAGTGTTCAAAATGCACAACTACAGTGCAATCCACAATCGTAGTCACCAAAGTTGATCGATAGCCCTCAAAAACTTAAACATGAGCGATTTCCTAAATGCGGTATACCTTAACAAAAAATGAAGGTTCATAAAAGCCGATAGAAATACACGTGTAGAATGCACATGTACAATTTAATCCACAAGCGTAGTCATGAAAGTTGATCGTTGTCCCACGAAAATTTAAACTCAAGAGGTTTTGTAAATGCAGCTATAATTCAACAAAAAACTAAAGTTCTCGAAAGGCTCTAGAAAATACGCATATAGAATGCACAACTACAATGCAATATAAAAGTGTAGTCATCAATATTGATCAATGGCCCACAAAAACTCAAAGTCGAGCGGTTTCATAAATGCGGCTATAACTCAACAAAAAATGAAGGTTCACGAAAGGAGATAGAAAATGCTCATACAAAATGGTCAACTACGGTGCAATCCACACTCGTAGTCACAAAAGTTTATCGATGGCCCATGAAAATTGAAACACGGGCAGTTTCCTAAGTGCAGCTATAACTTAATGACAAATGAAGGTTCACAACAACCGATAGAAAATACATGTAAAGAATGCACAACTATAGTGTAATCCACAATCATAGTCACCAAAGTTGATCGATGGCCCAGAAAAACTTAAACACGAGCGCTTACGTAAATGCAGCTATAACTCAACAAAATATGAACGATCGTGAAGGGCGATTAAAAATATGCCTATAGAAAATATGCCTATAGAATGCACAACTACAGTGTAATCCACAAGCGTAGTCACCAAAATTGATCTATGGCCAACGAAAACACAAAATAGACTGGTTTGATAAATGGGGCTATAACTCAACAAAAAATGAAGGTTCACGAAATGCGATAGGAAATAAATGTACAAAATGGGCTATTATAGTGCAAACCACAATCACAGTCACCAAAGTTGATTGGTGGCCCACGAAAACTCAAACATGAGTCGTTTCATAAATGCAACTATAACTCAATAGAAAATGAAGGTTCACAAAAGTTGATAAAAAATACGCGTACATAAGTGACAACTATAGTGAAATCCACATTCATAGTCACCAAAGTTGATCATTGGCCCACAAAAACCCAAACATGAGCAGTTTCCTAACTGTGGCTATAATTCAACGAAAAAGAAGGTTCCCGGAAGGTGATAGAAAATATGCATATAGAATGCACAAATATAATGTACTCTACAATCATAGTCAAAAAATTTGATCGATGGCCTGCGAAAACTCATACACGAGCATTTTCCTTATTCTGGATATAACTCAACAAAAAATGAAGGTTTGTGATAGGCAATTACAAATATGCATACAAATTGATCAACTACAGTAGAATACACAATCATAGTCACCAAAGTTGAACGATGGCCCTGAAAAAACTCAAACATGACCAGTTTCCCAAATGCAGCTATAACTCAACCAAAAATGAAGGTTCACAAAACGTGATAGAAAATAAGAGTTCACAATTCACAACTATAGTGTAATCCACAATCGTAGTCACCAAAGTTCATTGATGGCCCAGGAAAACTCAAACATGAGCGTTTTCCTAAATGTGGCTATAACTAAACAAAAAATGAAGGTTCGTGAAAGGCGATTAAAAATATGCGTTCAAAATACACAACCATAGTACAATCCACAATGATAGTCACCAAAGTTGATCGATGGCCCTCAAAAACTTAAACATGAGCAGTTTCCTAAATGCGGCTATAACTCAACAAAAAAAGAAGATTCCAGAAAGTCGATAGAAAATACGAGTGTAGAATGCACAAGTACAGTCTAATCCACAAGCATAGTCATTAAAGTTGATCATTGTCTCACGAAAACTCAAACTCAAGAGGTTTCGTAAATGCGGCTATAACTTAACAAAAAATTAAAGTTCTCGAAAGGCTATAGAAAATACGCATATAGAATGCCCACACTCATAGTCACCAAAATTGATTTTTGGCCCATGCAAACTAAAACACGAGCGGTTTCCTAAGTGTAGCTATAACTAAATGAAAAATGAAGGTTCACAAAAACTGATAGAATATACATGTAAAGAATGCACAACTATAGTGTAATCCACAATTGGTAGTTTACATAAATGCAACTATAACTCAACAATATATAAAGGATCATGAAGGGCGATTAAAAATATGCGTATAGAATGAACAACTACATTGTAGTCACCAAAGTTGATCGATGGCCCATGAAAACTCAAACAAGAGTGGTTTCCTAAGTGCGGCTATAACTCAACGAAAGATGAAGGTATCATGAAAAGCGATAGAATATATGCATATAGAATGCACAACCATAGTGTAATCCAAAATTGTAGTCACCAAAGTTGATCAATGGCCCACGTAAACTCAAATAGGAGCGTTTTACTAAATGTAGCCATAAATCAACAAAAAATAAAGGTACGTCAAAGACGATTAAAAATATGCGTACAAAATGCACAATCCACAATTGTAGACCAAAAACTTGATTGATGGCCCACAAAAACTCAAACATGAGTGGTTTCCTACACGCAACTATAACTCAACAAAAATGGAAGGTTCGCGAAAGGTGATAAAAATATGTTTTTAGAATGCACAACTACAATCTAATCTACAATCGTAGTCACCAAAGCTAATTGATGGCCCACAAAAATTCATACACAAGTGTTTCTCGCCTTTCGTGAACCTTCATTTTTTATTTTGTTATAGCAACAATTAGAAAACCGCTCATGTTTGAGTTTTTCTGGGCCATTGATCAACTTTGGTAAGTACGATTGTGGATTGTATTGTAGTTGTACATTTTGTACGCATATTTTTACTCTCTTTTCACGAACCTTCATTTTTAGTTGAGTTATTGCCGCATTTAGAAAAGTGCTCGTGTTTGAATTCTCGTGTGCCATCAATCAACGTTGGTGATTACGATTGTTGATTACATTGTAGTTGTGCATTTTATAAGCGTATTTGCTATGGCCTTTCGTGAACCTTCATTTTTTTTGTGTTATATCCAAATTTCTTTTTGTTGAGTTATAGACTCATTTAGGAAAACACTCGTGTTTGAGTTTTCGTGGCCATCAAGCAACCTTGGTGACTACGATTGTAGATTACACTGTAGTTGTGCATTTTATACGCTTATTTTCTATCGCCTTTCGTGAACCTTCATTTTTCATTGAGTTATAGCCGCATTTAGGAAATCGCTCATGTTTGAGTTTTTGTGGGCCATCGATCAACTTTGGTCACTACAATTTTGGATTGTACTTTAGTTGTACATTTTGTACACATATTTTTTATTGCCTTTCATGAACCTTCCTTCATTTTTTGTTTAGTTATAGCCGCATTTAGGGAAACTACACGTGTTTGAGTTTTTGTGGGCCATCAATCAACTTTGCTGACTACGATTGTGCATTGCACTGTAGTTCTGCATTATCCACGCTAATTTTCTATCGCCTCTCACAGACATTAATTTTTTGTTTAGTTATAGCTACCCTTAGGAAACCGCTCATGTTTCATTTTTAGTGGGCGATCGATCAATTTTGGCAACTCCGCTTGTGCATTATACTATAGTTGTGCATTTTATACGGGTATTTTCTATCTGTCCCTTTCGCGAACCTTAATTTTTTGTTGAGTTATAGGCGTATTTAGGAAACTGCTCATGTTTGAGTTTTTTTCGACCATCAATCAACTTTGGTGACTACAATTGTGGATTGTAATGTAGTTGTGCATTATGTAAGCATATTTGTAATCATTTTTCACGAACATCCATTTTTTGTTGAGTTATAGCCGCATTGAGGAAAATGCTCGTGTTGAGTTTACGTGGGCCATCGATCAATGGCCCACAAAAAATCAAACATGAGCATTTTCCTGAATGCGGCTATAACTCTAAAAAAAAGAAGTTTCGTGAAAGGCTACTAAAATATGCATACAAAATGCGGAACTAGAGTACAAACCACAATCGTAGTGACAAAAGTTGATTGATGGCCTACAAGAACTCAAACATGAGTGGTTTCCTAGACGCGGCTATAACTTAACAAAAGATGAAGGTTCTCAAAGGGCGATGTAAAATACATGTATTTAATGCACAACTACAGTGTAATCTAGAATCGTAGTCACCAAAGTTGATTGATGGCCCACAAAAAGTCAAACACGAGTGGTTTCTTAAATGATGCTATAATTCAACAAAATATGAAGGTTCATGAAAGGCAATAGAAAATACATGTATACAATGGACAACTACAATGTAATCCACAGGTGTAGTCACCAAAGTTGATCAATGCCCCACGAAAACTCAAACTAGAGCGGTTTCCTAAATGTGGCTATAACTCAACAAAAAATGAAGGTTCGCAAAAGGCAATTGAAAATACATGTACAAAATGGACAACTACAGTTTAATCCACAATCGTAGTCACCAAAGTTGATCGGTGGACCTTGAGAACTCAAACACGAGCTATTTCCTAATTGTGGCTATAGAAAATAAGCATATAGAATGCACAACAATAGTGCAATCCATAATCATAGTCAGCAAAGTTGATCGATAGCACAAAAACTCAAACACGAGCGGTTTCCTAAATGCAGCAATAAATCAACAAAAAATCTTAACAAAATGCGATAGAAAATAAGCGTATAGAATGCACAGCAATAGTGTAATCCATAATCGTAGTCAGCAAAGTTGATCGATGGCACACAAAAACTCAATCACGAGCGGTTTCCTAAATGTGGCTATAACTCAACAAAAAATAAAGGTTTCCTAAATGTGGATTACACTATAGTTGTGCGTGTATTTTCTATCACCTTTCACGAACCTTCATTTTTCGTTGAGTTATAGCCGCATTTAGGAAACCGGTTTTGTTTCAATTTTCATAGGCCATTAATCAACTTTGGTGACTATGATTGTGGATTGAACTGTACTTGTCCATTTTGTATGCGTATTTTCTATCGCATTTCGGGAAGCTTCATTTTTTGTTGAGTTATAGTGACATTTAGGAAATTGGTCGAGTTTGTGTTTTCGTGGGCCATCTATCTACTTTGGTGAATAGGCTTGTGGATTACATTGTAGTTGTGCATTCTATACGTGTATTTTCTATCGCCTTTCACGAACCTTCATTTTTTGTTGAGTTATAGCCACATTTAGGAAACCGCTCATGTTTAAGTTTTTGTGGGCCATCAATCAACTTTGGTGAATACAATTTTAGATTATACTATAGTTGTGCATTCTATATGCTTCTACTGCTTCTACTTTTCAAAAAAATCTATCTTTTTCAAGAAAAAATTATTTTTTCAAAAACACAGACAATTTGGGTCTTTTTAAAACATGAGCATCTATAAAACCCATATTTTTTAGTTTCTCAAAAAATATTGTTTCGTAGATTCTATTTTTTAGAGGTTCTTGCATGTTGATGAAAAAATAGTTTTTTGAAAAAAGGACGATATGGGTATACTCAGAATGACATTCTCTATGATATCCATTGCATTTTTCATAAAACAAATTCAAAAAAATTGCCTCTATTACCTCTATAGCTTCTACTTTTCAAAAAAAAATATCTTATTGAAGAAAAACATTTTTTTTTGAAAAAACCAACAATTTGGTTCTCTTCAGCACACGAGCGCCTATAAATCCGATATTTTCGACATAACCAAAAAAATTGTTTCGTAGATTCTATTTTTTAGGGAATTTTGCGAGTTGGTGAAAAATAAGTTTTTCAAAAAAAGGACGATTCGGTTCTCTTTAGCACACAAGCACCTATAAAACCTATATTTTCGATATTCCAAAAAATATTGTTTCGTAGATTCTATTTTTGATTGGTTCTTGCATGTTGGTGAAAAATTAGTTTTTCGAAAAAATGAATATTTGAGTGCATAACGACATTTTCTGCAAAACCCATTTCTTAAATATTTCATAAAAAGCTTCAAGGAATTTGCCTCTATTACCTCTACTGCTTCTACTTTTCAAAAAAGTCTATCTTTTTCAAGAACAACTAATTTTTTCAAAAAATGGATATGAGCATCTGTAAAACCCATATTTCAATTTTCCCAAAGAAAATTGTTTCATAGATTCTATTATTGAGGAGTTTTTACATGTTGGTGAAAAATTAGTTTTTTTTAAAAATGACGATTTGGATCTACTCAAAATGACATTCTCTACAAAATCCATTTCCCAGATTTTACATAAAAAGATTGAAAACGATTCTCTTTTACCTCTACCACTTCTACTTTTCAAAAAAATCTATCTTTTTCAAAAGAACTTATTTCTTCAAAAAATGGACAATCTGGGTCTCCTTAGCACACGAGCACCTATGAAACCTATATTTTTTATTTTCCCAAAAAAATTGTTTCGTAGATTTTTGAGGGGTTCTATTTTTGAAAAATTAAAAATATTGGTTTTCTAGATGGTCATGTTGTAAAGAGAGCTAGATCGTCCGTTTTTTTTTCAAATAACTTGTTCTTGAAAAAGATGGAATTATTTGAAAAGCAGAAGCAGTAGAGGTAACATAAGCAATTTTTCTGAATTTTTCTATTAAAAATATTATACGCGTGTATAAGACCCATATTTTCGATTTTCCCAAAAAAATATGTTGTGTTATAGCCCCACTTAATAAAATGCTCGTGTTTGAGTTTTCATGGGCCATCAATCAACTTTGGTGACTAGGATTGTGGATTAGGCTGTATTTGTGCATTTTATACATGCATTTTCTATCGCCTTTCACAAACCTTCATTTTTCGTTGCGTTATAGCAGCACTTAGGAAATTGCTCGTGTTTGAGTTTTCTTGGGCCATCAATCAACTTTGGTGACTAGGATAGTGGATTTCACTGTAGTTTTTGTGGGCCATTGATCAACTTTTTTTCGTGGATCCTATTTTTGATGGGTTTTTGCATTTTGGTGAAAATTTATTTTTTCGCAAAAAGGACGATCTGGGTCTACTTAGAACAACATTCTCTACAAAACCCATTTCTAAAAATTTTCATAAAAAGATTCAAAAAAATTTCCTTTGTTACCTCTACTGCTTCTACATTTTAAAAAAATCTATCTTTTTCAAGAACAACTTATTTTGTGAAAAAATGGACAATTAGGGTCTATTGAGCACACGAGCATGTATAAAATCCATATTTCAATTTACCAAAATAAATAAATTTGGTGCATTCTATTTTTGAGGGGTTCTTGCATGTTGGTGAAAAATTATTTTTTTGAAAAAAGGATGATTTGGATTTAGTAAGAACAACATTCTCTACAAAAACCTATTTCCCAGTTTTTTCATAAATAGATTAAAAACATTTGCCTCTTTACCTCTACTGTTTCTACTTTTTAAAAAAATCTATCTTTTTCAAAAACTACTTATTTTTTCAAAAAATAGATGATCTAAATCTCTTCATTACACGAACACCTATAATATCCATATTTTTTATTTTCCCAAAAAAAATTGTTTCATAGATTCTATTTTTGAAGTGTTCTTGTATGCTGGTGAAAAATTAGTTTTTTGAAAAAAAGACGATCTGGGTTTACTCAGAATGATATTCTCTACAAAACCCATTTTTGTTGCCTCTCGTTGCTCTTATAGGAGCTATTACCATAGCTCACTGAGAAGAAACAGTTTGAAAATGAAAGCTCTCGTGCGTATTAGTAGCATAAATGTGCTTCTACATTTGAAAAATATTTGTATTTTTCAAAAAGAACATATTTTTTCAAATAACGGAAGATTTGGGTCTGTTTAGCACACAAGTACCTATAAAACTCATATTATTTATTTTCCCAAAAAAAATTGTTTTGTAGATTCTATTTTTGAGGGTTTCTTGCATGTTGGAGAAAAATAAGTTTTTCGAAAAAAGGACGATCTACATCTATTCAAAACGAGATTCTCTACAAAACCCATTTCTTAGATTTTTCATAAAAAGATTCAAAAAATTTGCCTTTACTACCTCTACTCCTTATACTTTTAAAAACAAACTATACTTTTCAATAACTTATTTTTAAAAAACGGATGATCTGGGTCTCTTTAGCTCTTGAGCACCTATAAAATCCATATTTTTGATTTTCTGAAATAAAATTGTTTTGTAGATTCAATTTTTGAGGGGTTCTTGCATGGTGAAAAATTAGTTTTTCGAAAAAAGGACGATCTGGGTCTACTCAGAATGACATTCTCCACAAAACCCATCTCTTAGATTTTTCATTAAAAGATTGAAAAACATTGCCTTTGAACTATACTGCTTCTATTAGTTTTTCAAAAAATGGACTATCTGATTCTACTCAGAATGAAATTCTCTACAAAACCCATTTGTCAAATTTTTCATGAAAAGATTCAAAAAATCTGTCTCTGTCTCTACTGCTTTTACTTTTAAAAAAAATCTATCATTTTGAAGAACAAATAATTTTTTCAAAACTCGGATGATCTAGGTCTTTTTAGCACATTGGCACCTATAAAACCCATATATTCGAATTTCCCAAAAAAATTGTTTCCTACATTGTACTTTTGAGGGGTTCTTGCATGTTGGTGAAAAATTGGTTTATCGAAAAAAGTACGATCTGGGTCTTCTCAAAATGACATTCTCTACAAAACCCATTTCTTAGATTTTTCATAAAAAGATTAAAAAAAATTCCTCTGTTACCTCTTCTGCTTCTACATTTCAAAAAAATCTTTTTCAAAAACAACTTATTTTTTCAAAAAATTGACAATCAGGGTCTTTTGAGCACATGAGCACCTATAAAAATGGTATTTTGATTTACCCAAAAAAAAAATTGTTTCATAGATTCTATTTTTGAGGGGTTCTTGCATATTGGTGAAAAATTAGTTTTAAAAAAAAAGGATGATTTGGGTCTACTCAAAACAACATTCTCTAAAAAACTCATTTATTAGAATTTTCACAAAAAGATTCAAAAAAAATTCTCTGTTACCTCTACTACTACTTTTCAAAAAAATCTCTTTTTCAAAAATAACTTATTTTTTCAAAAAATTGACAATCTAGGTCACTTGAGCACACAAGCACTTATCAAACCCATATTTCAATTTTCCCAAAAAAAATTGTTTCATGTCAATCTTTGAGGAGTTCTTGCATGTTGGTGAAAAATTATCTTTTCTAAAACAAGATGATATGGGTCTAATCATAATAACATTCAATACAAAACCCATTTCTCGGATTTTTCATAAAAAGATTTTAAAAAATTTCCTCTATTATCTCTACTACTTCTACTTTTCAAAAAAATCAATCCTTTTCAGGAACAACTTATTTTTTCAAAAAATGGACGATCTAGGTATTTCAACACATGAGCACCTACAAAACCCATATTTTTTGTTTTCCCAAAAATAAACTGATTAGTAGATTCTCCATTTTTCAGGGAAAAATTAATTTTTTCAAAAAAAGGATGATCTAGGTCTACTCAGCACAACATTCTCTACAAAACCCATTTCTTGGATTTCTCAAAAAAAGATTCAAAATTTTTGCCTCTACTTCTACTTTTCAAAAAACCTATTTTTTCAAATAAAACTTATGTTTTCAAAATACGGGTGAGCTAGGTCTCTTTAGTACACAAGCACCTATAAAACCTATATTTTCAATTTTCCCAAAAAAATTGCTTCATAGATTCTATTTTTAAGGGGTTTTATATGTTGGTGAAAATACGTGTATAGAATGCACACCTAGAGTGTAATCTACAATCGTAGTCACCAAAGTTTATTGATGGCCCACAAAAACTTAAATACGATCGGTTTCATAAATGCGGGTATAACTCAACATAAAATGAAGGTTTTCAAAAGGCGATAGAAAATACACCTATAGAATGCACAACTACAGTTTAATCCACAAGCATACTCACCAAAGTTGATCAATGGCCTACGAAAACTCAAAATCGAGCGGTTTGCTAAATGGGGCTATAACTCAACAAAAAATGAAAGTTCACGAAATGTGATAGACAATACGCATATAGAATGCACAACTATAGTGTAATCCACAATTGTAGTCACCAAAGTTGATTGATGGCCCATGAATACTCAAACACGAGTGTATCTTTCATCACGGTTATAACTCAACAAAAAACAAAGGTTCACCAAAGGGAATAGAAAATATCCATACAAAATTGATAAGTACAATGCAATCGACAATTGTAGTCACCAAAGTTTATTGATGGCCCACGAAAACTCAAACCGAGCAGTTTCCTAAATGCGGCTATAACTCCACAAAAATAAACGTTCGCGAAAGGCAATAGAAAATATGTGTATAGAATGCACAACTATAGTGTAATCCACAATTGTAGTCACCAAAGTTGATTGACGGCCCACAAAAACTAAAACACGAGCGTTTTCCTAAATGTGACTATAACTCAACAAAAAATGAAGGTTTGTGAATTTCGATAAAAAATATTCAGACAAAATGCACAACTACAGTACAATCCACAATTGTCGTCGTCAAAGTTGATTGATGCCCCAAAAAAAATCAAACACGAGCGGTTTCCTATTTGCGGCTATAACTACACAAAAAATGAAGGTTCATGAAAGGTGATTAAAAATATGCATATAGCGAGCACAAGGATGAAACAATCCATAATTGTAGTCAACAAAGTTTATCAATGGCCCAAAATAACTCAAACATGAGCGGTTTCATAAATGCAGTTATAACTGAACAACAAATTAAGGCTCGCGAATTGCGATACAAGATACATGTATAGAATTACACAACTATAGTGTAATACACAGTCGTAGTCACCAAAGTTGATCAATGGCACATGATAACTCAAACACGAGCATTTTTCTAAATGCGGCTCTAAATCAAAAAAATTGAAGGTTTGTGAAAGGCGATTAAAAATATGCATACAAAATGCACAACTACAGTAAAATCAACAATGGTAGTCACCAAAGTTAATTGATGGCCCACGAAAACTCCAACATGAGCAGGTTTCTAATTTCGGCTATAACTCAACAAAAAATGAATTTTCGCGAAATGCAATAGAGAATACGCATATAGAATGCACAAATACAGTGTAATCCACAATCATAGTCACCAAACTTGGTCAATCACCTAGAAAAACTCAAGCACAAGCGGCTATAAGTCGACAAAAAATCAAGGTTCACAAAAGGCAATAGAAAATATGCATACAAAATGGACAACTATAGTGTAATACACAATTGTAGTCACCAAAGTTGATCGATGGCCCACGTAAACGCAAACATGAGTTTTTCCGAAATGTGGCTATAACTCAAGAAAAAATGAAGTTTCGTGAAAGACAGTTAAAAATATGTGTACATAATGCACAACTAAAATACAATCCACAATCATAGTCAACAAAGTTGATCAATGGTCCAAAAAAACTCAAACATGAGCGGTTTCCTAAATGTAGCTATACCTCAATAAAAAATGAAGGTTTGTGAAAGGCAATAGAAAATATATGTATAGAAAGCACAACTACAGTGTAATCCACAAGCATAGTTACCAAAGTTGATCGATGGCCCATGAGAACTCAAACACGAGTGGTTTCCTAAATGTGGGTATAACTCAACAAAATCCAAAGGTTCGTAAAAGGTAATAGAATATACAAATATAGAATAGAAAATTACATTGCAATCCACAATTGTAGTCACCAAAGTTGTTGTCGGCCCACAAAAACTCAAACTCGGGCAATTTCCTTACTGCAACTATAACTGAACAAAAAATGAAGATTCACGAAAGGCGATAAAAAATACATGTACAATATGGACAATACAGTGCAATCCACAATCGTAGTCACCAAAGTTGATCGATGGCCCACAGAAACTCAAACATGGTTTCCTAAGTGCGGCTATAACTAACCGAAAAATGAAGGTTCAAGAAATGGCGATAGAAAATATGTGTATAAAATGCCATCGATCAAATTTGGTGACTACGCTTGTGGATTACACTATAGTTTTGCATTCTATGCACGTATTTTATATCACCTTTCGCGAACCTTCATTTTTTGTTGAGTTATAGCCGCACTTTGGAAACTGCTCGTGTTCGAGTTTTTGTGAACCATCATCAACTTTGGTGACTATGATTGCGGATTGCACTGTTGTTGTCCATTTTGTATGCGTATTTTCTATCGCCTTTCGTGAACCTTTTTTTTTGTTGAGTTATAGCTACATTTAGGAAACCGCTCGTGTTTGAGTTTTCGTGGGCCATCATTCAACTTTGGTGACTACGATTGTGGATTTCACGTGTTTGATTTCTTGTGGTTAATTGATCAACTTTGGTGACAACGCTTGTGGATTACCATGTAGTTTTGACATCTAGACACGTATGTTCTATTGCCTTTCGTGAACCTTCATTTTTTGTTGACTTATAGCCGCATTTAGGAAACCGCTCATGTTTGACTTTTTTTGGGCCATCAATCAACTTTGGTGACTATGTTTGTCGATTGTACTATAGTTGTACATTATGTATGAATATTTCTAATCACCTTTATGAACCTTCAGTTTTTTGTTGAGTTTTAGCCGAATTTAGGAAAACACTTGTGTTTGAGTTTTCATGGGCCATTAATCAAGTTTGGTGACTACGATTGCAGATTGCAATGTAGTTGTCCGTTTTGTACGCGTATTTTCTATCGGCTTACGTGAAACTTCATTTTTTGTTGAGTTATACCCGCATTTAGGAAACTACTCGTGTTGGAGTTTTTGAGGGCCATTGATCAACTTTGGTGACTACGATTTTGGATTGCATTGTAGTTGTGCATTAATTATGCGAATTTTCTATCGCCTTTTGCGAACCATCATTTTTTGTTGAGTTATAGCCGCATTTAGAAAACTGCTCATTTTTTAGTTTTATTGGGACATCGATCAACTTTGATGACTACAATTGTCAATTGCATTGTAGTTGTCATTCTAAGTAGACCCAGGTCTTGCTTTTCTCGAAAAGCTAAATTTCACAAACATGGAAGCACCTCGCAAAAATAGAATCTACAAAACAACTTTTTTGGGGAAAATAAAAAATATGTGTTTTATAAGTGTTTGTGTGCTAAAGAGACCCAGATAGTCTGGTTTTTGAAAAAATAAGTTGTTTTTGAAAAAGATAGATTTTTTTGAGAAATAGAAGTAGTAGAGGTAATAGAGGCAAATTTTTTGAATTTTTTTATGAAAAATCTGAGAAATGGGTTTTGTAGTGAATGTTGTTCTGAGTAGACCCATATCGTTTTTTTTTAAAAAAAACTAATTTTTCATCAACATGCAAAATCCCCTCAAAAATAGAATGTATGAAACAATATTTTTTGGGAAAATAAAAAATATGGCTTTTATAGATGCTCATGTTGTAAACAGACTACAATTGTGGATTACACAGTAGTTGTTTATTCTATAGTCACTACGATTGTGGATTACACTGTAGTTGTTTATTCTATAAACGTACTTTCTATCGCCTTTCGCCACTTTCATTTTTATTGAATTTTAGTTTTATTTAGGAAACCGCTCATGTTTGAATTTTTGTGGGGCATCAATCAAATTTGGTGACTATGATTCTGGATTGTACTATAGTTATGCATTCTATACACATATTTTTAATTGCCTTTCATGAACCTTCATTTTTTATTGAGTTATAGTTGCATTGAGGAAAATTCTCGTGTTTGAGTTTTCATGGGCCAACGATCAACTTTGGTGACTACGATTGTGGATTACACTGTAGTTATGCATTCCATACACATATTTTCTATCGCCTTTCGCAAACATTCATTTTTTGTTGAATTATAGCCGTACTCAGGAAACCGCTCGTGTTTGAGTTTTTTGTGAACCGTCGATCAACTTTTGTGACTATGATTGTGGATTGCACTGTGGTTGTCCATTATTTACATGTATTTACTATCTCCTTTCACAAACCTTCTTTTTTTGTTGAGTTATAACCGTATTTAGGAAACCGCTTGTATTTGAGTTTTTGAGGGCCATCGATCAACTTTGGTGACTATGGTTGTGGATTGCCTTGTAGGTTTCCAATCTCTATATGTATTTTGTATACTCTTTCATGAACCTTCTTTTTTTGTTGAGTTATAGCTGCATATAGGAAATTGCTCGAGTTTCAGTTTTTGTGGGCATTGATATACTTTGGCGACTTTGTGGATTGTACTGTAGTTGTGCATTTTATACCCATATTTTAATTGTTTTTCAAGAATGATCATTTTTTGTTGATTTATAGTTGCATTTAGGAAAACGCTCTTGTTTCAGTTTTCTTGGGCCATCAATCGAGTTTGCTGACTACGATTGTTGATTACATTATAGTTGTGCATTCTATACACGTATTTTCTAACGCCTTTCGCGAACCTTCATTTTGTTCACTGAGCTTTACCCCCATTTAAGAAACCACTCATGTTTGAGTTTTCATGGGCCATTGATCTACGTTGGTGACTACGATTGTGGATTGCACTTTAGTTGTGCATTATGTACGTGTATTTTCTATCGCCTTTCCCGAACCTTCATTTCTTGTTGAGTTATAGCCGCATTTAGGAAACCGCTCGTGTTTGAGATTCTGTGGGGCATCAATCAACATTAGTGACTACAATTATTGATTACAATATAGTTGTGCATTATATACACGTGTTTTCTATCGCCTTTCACGAACCTTTATTTTTTGTTGGGATATAGCTGCATTTAGGAAACCCCTCATGTTTCAGTTTTTCTGGGCCATCAATCAATTTTGGTGGCTACAATTATGGATTGTACTGTAGTTGTGCATTCTGTAAACATACTTTTACTCGCCTTTCATGAACCTTTATTTTTTTATGAGTTATAGCTGCATTTAGGTAAATGTTCGTGTTTGATTTTCGTGGGCCATTTATCAACTTTCACGACTACGATTGTGGATTACAATATAGTTGTGCATTTTATACACTTGTTTTCTATCGGCTTTCTTGAACCTTCATTTTGGGTTAGTTATAGTGGCAATTAGAAACTACTTGTGTTTTAGTTTTCATGGGCCATCGATCAACTTTGGTGACTACTGATTATGGATTGCACTATAGTTGTCCATCTTGTATCGTATTTTCATAGCCTTTTATGAACCTTCATTTTTGTTAAGTTATAGCTGCATTTAGAAACGCTCGTGTTTGAGTTTTGTGGGCCATCGATCAAATTTGGTGACTACAATTATGGATTGCACTATAGTTGTCCATCTTGTAAGTGTATTTTCTATCATTTTTTGTTGAGTTATAGCTGCATTTAGGAAACCACTCGTGTTTGAGTTTTGTGGGCCATCGATCAACTTTGGTGACTCTGATTATGGATTGCACTATAGTTGTCCGGTACTATATGTGTATTTTCTATAGCCTTTCACGAACCTTCATTTTGTTAGCGTTATAGCTACACTTAGGAAATTGCTCGTATTTGAGTTTTGTGGGCCATTGATCAACTTTGGTGACTACGATTGTGGATTACACTATAGTTGTGCATTCAATACACGTATTTTCTTTCACCTTTCGCGAACATTCATTTTGCATTGAGTTATAGCTGCAATAAGGAAACCGCTTGCGTTTTAATTTTCCTGGGCCATCGATCAACTTTGGTGACTACAATTGTGGACTACATTGTAGTTGTCCATTCTGTACATTTATTTTCTATTGCATTTTGCGAAGCTTCATTTTTTGTGGAGTTATAGCCACATTTATGAAACCGCTCGAGTTTGAGTTTTCGTGGTCCATCGATCAACTTTGGTAAGTACAATTGTGTATTGTACTGTAGTTGTGCATTTTGTATACATACTTTAAACTACTTTTAAGAAACCTTCATTTTTTGTTTAGTTATAGTCATATTTAAGGAAACTGCTCGTATTTGAATTTTTCGTGGTTCATCGATCAACTTTGGTGACTAAGATTGTGGATTACAATGTTGTCCATTCGTTATGCATATTTTCTATCGCCTTTCGTGAACCCTCATTTTGTTGAGATATAGCCACATTTAGGAAGCGCTCATGTTGAAGTTTTCATTGGCCATCTATCAACTTTGGTTGAGTACAATTGCGTATTACCTTGTAGTTGTTCATTTTTTGTTGAGTTATATAGCCGCGCCTTAGGAAATTGCTTGTGTTTGAGTTTTCTTGGGCTATCGATCAACTTTGATGAATACAATTGTGGATTACACTATAGTTGTCCATTCTCTAAGCGTATTTTCTATCGCCTTTTACAAACTTTCATTTTTTTTTTTTTTATAGCCGCATGTAGGAAACCGCTCGAGTTTGAGTTTTCATGGGATATTGATCAACTTTGGTGACTACGCTTGTGGATTACACTATAGTTGTACATTCGATATGCATATTTTCTATCGCCTTTCACAAACCTTCATTTTTGTTTAGTTATAGCCGCATTTAGGAAACTGCTAATATTTGAGTTTTTATGGGCCAATAAAAACTCAAACGAGCCGGTTCTAAATGTCAACTACTGCTCAACAAAATGAAGCTTGTTAAAATCTTGATAGAAACTAACATTCAACATGCACAACTACATTGCAATTCACAATCGTAGTCACCAAAGGTGTCGATGACCCACAAAGAAACTCAATCCGCGAGGTTCTTTTGTGGTGAAAAAAATAGTTTTCAAAAAATCATGATCTAAGTCTACTCGAACGTATTCTCTAAGAAACCAAATTTTAGATTTTTCATAAAAATAT
>VDFB02204109.1:0-33268 GCA_007258455.2 Sequoia sempervirens | reverse complement strand
TCCTGACAGAATTTGGAACTGTGATGAAACAGGCATTCGAGCTAGCAAAAATGGAACTATGAGGGTCTTGGCACGACGAGGCAACAAGAATGTCTCCTACATCATTCCAAAAAGTAGAGAATGGATAACAATTCTATGTTGTGTTAATGCATCTGGCCAAACCATACCTGGTTTCTATCTGTTCAAGGGCAATACAGAGATATACAATTACATTGTGAACTATGAACTAAACACAGCTATGGCAACCCAAGCACATGCTTGGATGACAAAGGAGCTTTTCTATGAGTGGCTAGAACATTTTTGTGTGTTGGTTCCTGGGGGTGTCTCGCCTACTAATAGGCACCTACTGATTTTTGACGGCCATGGAAGTCATGTTGCATTATCAACTATCCAAAGGGAAAGGAGGTGAGGAATTGACCTCCTTATGTTTCCTGCTCATACTTCTCATATGCTACAACCTTTGGATGTTAGCGTGTTTGCACCATTCAAGCAATATTTCAAATTAGAACGAGCAAATTTTCTCGCTAGATTCCCCAATATTGATATCATAAGGGAAAAATTGGCAAAGTTAGGCAGCAAGGCACTGAGAAGAGCTTTGACTCCAGCCAACATAAAAGTATGCTTTAAAAGGACGAGGATATGGCCCCTCAATTCTGATGCACTCATGGGTGACATGCATCCTAGCGAGACATATGGCATTGCTGACACTGACGATGCTTATGTAGTGCAGAACATCCTTAGTCTTTTGGGACTTGATGTTTCAATAAATAAACTTTCACAAACATTGTAGACTCCAACGGATAGTCAAGTGCATGAAGGTGCAGAGCGACAACTTCAGGACATGGACAACCAACCCACACAAGAAGACATGGGGGATTTCACATTCCCATTTCCAACACCCACACCTCCAGAAGAAACAGTGCACTATTATGTAGATTGCAACAATGAAAGTCAGGGTACATCGAACTAGGTGGATTTTACTGACTCCTAAGTCAATGAAACAACTGAAACCGAAAGTGGTTATTGGATTAGTAACTCCCTTAAGCTACCAAGTCACATAGTGAATGGAAGAATGAGAAAGTCTATTGGTGGTGCTCTTTGGGTGAGATGACAGTCTTAGTTGTTGACTTCTGACAGTTACATGACTCTCATAATGGAGCAAGAATGAAAAAAAGAACTAGAAGAATTAAAAATTAGAAAGAGGCAACAAACTGAGGACAAAAAGGCAGCAAGGATTATGGCCTTGGAGCAGAAGGAACAAAAGAAAATTGAAAAGGAAATTGAGCGCAAGGAAAGAGAGCAACTCAAAATGTTGCAAAGAAAGGAAAAAGAGAAAAATAAGGAGCAAGAGAGGATACAAAAAGAACAAGAGAAGAAGGAAAGTGAGATTGAGGTTGCCCATAGAGCATTGATACGAGATAGATGCTTAAGCAATCCTGCAACTCCCTTATCTGATAACCACAGTTACTTTCGAGATATAACCAATAATAACATCCCTTTGTTTTCTACAGGCAATGTGTGTTTTAGTTCTAGCTCATCTCAAGTTAGCTGCACTCAATTTCCAGTTGGCCAGACTTCTTCACCACTAACGCCTTCAAATGTAAGTTGCATGCAACTGACAAATGTAAATGCAAATCAATTTATGGAAAGTCTAAATGCAGCAGCAAAAGATGAGAACACATCTCCAGATTCTTTCCTTGGAGCATTCAGCTGAGTTTGGGAGGGACCAATTGAAACAATGCCTTATATTTGGGTTGTAGTTGGGGATGCCATTTTGATTGTGTTGCATTTTTTTATAAATGTGAACTAAATTTGTTTACTATTTTGAATTGAACCTATTTATTAATGTGATATGAGCACCTTGGTTGAATTTGTGGGTCAAAACTATTTTACAATTGCATATTAAGGAACTCTAGTGTCAGGCCCATTGAAGACTATGTCAATGCCTTTTTTATGCTTGTCTTATAATCTACATTTCAGAAAATATATGTATGCAGATATTCTATTTCAATTTTGTTTACCACAATTGCTATGTTTATAATATCTATTCTACATTTGTGAAAAAATATTCTATGCAGATAAACTGTTTCAAATTTGTTTACAACAATTACTATGTTTATAATATCTATTCTACATTTGTGAAAAAAATATTCAATGTTGATAATCTTATACAACATTTCATACGATACAGTCTAGGCTAATAATTTAAGCTGATAATTTAACATTTGAAATTGCATGTGAATACATTTCATATAGTCATTAAAAAGGTCTAGTGAACATGTCTAAAATCCACAACACTTCACAACGAAATACTTGATGTAATATATCCTTTTGTATATTAGTAGCTCAATTGAAATTTACTTATAGGCTATACCTCTACAAAAGATAGCATGTATGTATGTCTTATCTCAAGTTTATTTATTTTGGTACATTACAATTTAGTCTTCTTTTGTGAATGGTAGAGATGAATGTGACCTATTTGACCTATATGATTCTATCTATCCCCTATTATTATGTTCATCATTGCACAAACTTTAAATCCAATTTTGTTATAACATTTGTTTGTTATCTCCAAATATGAAAATGGTTTGACTATTTTTATTTTGAGGATATATGTAGTGCTTATATGTGCATACATATGTACATATATATGTGTGTGTGTGTGCATAAGGATGTACATATGTATCTATGTGCATACATATTTAGATGTATGTCTATGTCAATACGTATGTACATATATATCTTTGTGCATACGAATGCACATGTATGCATGGGACAATATGTATGTACATATATATAAATGTGTATGTACATGTATATATATATATATGTACATATATATCAATGTTAATTCACATGTATATATATATATATATGAATGTGTGCATCTACATATACATACGCATTCACACACACACACACACACACACACATAGCATATAGTTAATATTACATATATGTATATAAACATATATATATTCAGATATATATACACATACATATATGTATATAAAGATATAAACATATATATATATATATATATATATATATATATATATATATATATATATATATATATATATATATGCACTATGTATATATAAGTTTATATATATATGTAGATATGTATATATATATATATAAAATATATATACATAAGATGCATATATATATATATAAACATATATACATAGATGCATATATATATATATGCAGATACATACATATATAAACATATATACATAGATGCATATGTATATATATATATATGCAGATACATACATATATATAAACATATATACATAGATGCATATATATATATATATATATGCAGATACATACATATATATATATATATATATGTATGTATATTCCATGTACATATATATATACACAAATATATAGACATATACATACATACATTGAATATATAGATTGAAAGCTATAGTGTATGTATACATAGAAATTAAACGAAAATATTAACTCCGCATTAAAGTCACAAAGGATGCATGAAGAGAACCATATTTTTCCTGACAAATTAAGTGGTGTTTTATGAACATGTACCAGGTGATGCTATTCTTTGCTTGATTTGGGGGAATAATTGATGATAAAATTGATTTGATTAATTATCAAACATTTAACGATGTCTCGTGAAGGTAAGTTTTGTAGTGTTGTAAAGCATTTATACACTCTTCTAGACTATATTCATTACAATTCACCTAAAATCACCTTTTCATCACTAAACAAGTCCTATTTTGAAGTTTGTAAAGTCTTGTAACATGATTTCATGCTTTTGTAGGCAAAAGATCAATATTTACACCTCCTATGCTTTATTTGACCTCTTTATGGCACTCATAAGACTTAATTTCAAGTGTACTCTTTGAATGTAAAACCACAACAACAGCCATGACCTCTAATTCCTGACAATTCACTTATGCTAAAGTCCAAGGTGGAACCTTATTTCCATGGATGGCTAATGAGTCCCTCTTTGGCTCCAAATTCAAAAAAATTCAAATTTCCTTTCGGGTTTTTATTCAAAAATACCTTATGTCAGCCTATGATGTTGTATTATTGGGTTATTAGGGAAAAAGTACGTATAAATAAGTGTTTTTCTCCTCATTTTACATCTCCCCATTCACATCACATTCATTCTTCATTATTCATCCATCATTCTTCCATCTCAAGTCAAGCAAGTTAGGGTTTCACCATTGCAAGTCATTAAGTTAGCTTCCAAAAACATTCAAGGGCAGATTCTCCATGTTTTGCTGTAAATATTCAAGATCAATCATCATGGCAAGGTAATCAACTCCATTATTGCATGTTTCATTCCATTCTTTCATCATTTTGGTTTAATTACCTAAAAGGGGCTTGACCAAGGCAAACCCCCATGCCCTAACATTCAACATTTCTCTCTCTTGTCTTGTGTGTTTGCATATTTAGGCATCTTGGAAGCTTGGAAATCATTGAAGATTGCATTGCAAAGTTTTTTAGGTCTTCCCTTCATTGATCAAGTCAAAATATCAATAAAAGCTTACTTTTAGGTTCAGAAATCAGAGTTTCGGAAGCGGACACCTATAGAAAGCCAAAGTACAGATTGAGAGATCTTGTTTCCTCTTTTGGATCTTCAGAAATTCAAAAGTGGACTCATTTTCCATCAGTGGAAAATGAGTCCCATTTCCATGCCTGAACAGGGTTTTCTGCATTTTTGGATACCCTTTTGTCCGAAACGGGTTTCGAGTTAGTTTTACATAACCAAGACTAATTCACCCAGAATGGCGAATGAGTCCTAGTAGGATAAATTTTTAGCATCAACAACATTTCAAATTTCATTTCTAGCCTCCATCCATATTCTAGGTGCACACTTTCAGTTTTGTCAAATTTTGTTGTAATTTGCATTCATTTCTAGGTGGTTTTTCATTACACAATGTGTTTTCAAACAAGTTCCATTTCAATAGTTTCCACTTAATAATCAATCCATTTTATCAATTAGCAGCACCTAGATCATTACATTTAGTCATAATTTCATCATACATAGCTTATTTTGAGTGAACCACCAAGATTTTAGGTGTGGGATCTATCTCTTTCCATTAGGTGAAAGACCCTAATTGAGCAAAAGAGACAGCATTTCGTACCTCATAAAATATTTGGTTTAGAACACAAGTATTAGAAGTGTTCATAAACACCATACATGCCATAAACATCATGGATCACATTGTCGATGCACTTAGAACATAAGAGAACCTTAAATCTATGGACAATCAAATAAACACTTTAAATATTCTATTCAGAATCAACAACAAAATAAATAATAACAATCACCTTAAGTAACACAACACACCCATAACAAAACAAAAAAGTGAAAAGAAGAAAGAAAATGGAATGACAAGAGACAATGGTGCAACTTTAGTGAGGTTAAAAACCTCACCTGTATGAATTGGAGATGGCCAATGCTATGGTGAATTTGTCCAACTGAGTCTTGCAAACATATATGAAAATAGTCATTAATAAGAAAAGTGTAGTAAGGAAAGTGTTTAACTTACAATAAGAATGTATAGTATCCTTTTGTGTTTACCTTTGACATGCAATTCACCATCACAAAGCCAATAATGGATTGAAATAGCACACCATCAAAGAAGATTGAACAAGACAAAAATTTACAAGTGTTCGCTGAATATACCAACATATCTAAAACAATGAAACAAATAACTGCTAAGGAATAAACATGACATAGATGACATTCAAATTGAACAACCCTTTTGAAAATCCAATAGAACAATAACTTTTAACAATCAAATTGAACAATCAAATTGAACAATCCAATTGAACAATCCAATTGATCAATCAAATTGAACAATCCAATTGATCAATCAAATTGAACAATCCAAGTGATCAATCAAATTGAACAATCCAATTGAGCAATGCAATTGAACAATCAAATGGAACCATTGAATTGAAGAAAGCAATTGAACAATCCAATTGAACAATCAAATTGAATATGTGTACACGAGTTATACATATATACCAACATGATATGGTGAAACAATCACAGTGTATGGAACTGAAATGCATTGACATCCATAAACAGTGCAAGTTGAAACCCCAAATACCGAGTTACAGGGTGGTGGGTGACAAACATTGACAGTGCATAGAACTGATATATATTCCCTAGCATATAGAATAAAACAAAACCATGAATTGAACTGAAATATTTTCACATTCATAAATAGTGTAAGTTGAAACCCCAAATATTGAGTTAAATGAAAAACCCAATGTGAACAACATCATTGTGAAACCCCATATATTTATAGATTCGTGGAAAAGATATGCATATCATACAAGAGATTAGCATTTATATATATGTATGTATGTATGCATGCATGTATGAATGTATATATGCAGAACAATGTCTATCTATATATAAATATATATATGAATACATAGATACATACATACATATATGTATGTATGTATCTATTCATATATATATATATAGATATATGTATGTGTGTGTATATGTATGTTAATTCAATATATATAGGCACTGGTAGAGGCCTAGTGAGGTAAAAAAGCTCACCTCAAATAGAAAGTGAGCTTTTGAGAGTGCAGAGCCGAACAATGAGTCGTGGAGAGCCAAACATGTATGGGTGCGTAACCTAATGAACACTCGAGAATAAGAGTGAGTGGGATATGTGAGAATGTGGAGTATTGAATGAACCTTGATCTCCCATTAACACACCTGATAGATTGAGTAAATGCGAAGCGACGTGTAAGGTAAGTTGGTTAGTGAAGGAAATGAAGGAGGCGACGATCAATTACTGCTCTAAACTTGTCGTTTAGGGTGGGTAAAGACAGTAATCATATACATCTATTGCTTGCTTAGCAACACATTCCCTCTTGTGCAATACACCAGATTAAACAAGTCGAACCCAAACAAAAAACATGAATAGAATCATATGTTTTACACTGGAGGTAAAACCCAATCTGAATTCATGTTTTTTGTTAGGTTCAACTCATTCAATCATTAGTTTTCTCCAACAACATTCTATGTGCTTTGCTACATTAGAACCCTCTTTGTCCACACTTGTTTCCAATTCTTGTAGGCAACACTTCCTTGAAACAACAACCTTATTATATCGTGTTATTATAGGGTTTTCTGCCATGCAATGGTTAAACATGGAATGGGATTCACTGGTTCACAATTACAGGGTATTTAGCCATGCACTTGTGTATATATATATACATGTATACGTATATATAAATATAAAATTTGCTTTTCTTTAATATGCAACTTCGAAGTTTGCAATTCAATGCTTGGTTTTTATGAACAGTTTGTAATGCAATCGATGAAACTTTGTAATGCAATTGTCTTTAATGTGCATGAATAGTTTATTTTTATTCAATATATGCATGATCTCAGTTTCTTCATTTTCATTATTTGAATTGAAATGGCTTGGAGCAAATCTTTTTAGTGAGACATGAACAAACATTGGTTAAACATTGTCAAAATGAAAGACAATGGTACATGCGTAGTGAGGTAGCAAACCTCAACTGAAAGACAAAGGGAGCCTTCTTCACTGTAGAGTCAAATTGGTGCAGAAGCACCTAGGTAACACTAGGCATTTAGGAAGTCTAGAATGAATTTTTGTTTTGATGTGTTACTTTGAAGGTCATGTTGACCATTTAGATAGAATTAGAGGTTTAAGAATATGTCTTACTCAGTAGTGATCAGTAGGTTAAGGAGTGGAAAGGGAGGATGAGTTTAAAAAAACTCATTTTACTTAGTTTACTAGAAAATTGGCAAAAGATGCAAAAATGGTACATTTTTGCAACTTTGCCACATGATAACTTACATGTCCGACCAAGGGAGCATAACTAATTGAGGAACACTATATAAGGTGTGCCTTGACCTGAGAGCAAGGTGGGAAGCATTGGTATTGTGGTGAAATTTTGTGAATTGTAAGAAAAATAGTGTTTTTGTGTGTTATTTATGATTTTACTTCAAAGTAGAGTTTTCATGGATTGAAATTGTTACTGTGTTTTGTGTAGGATGTAGTTTAGTGATTTCTCAAGCTTTTGGTACCATCTATTAGTTTTCTTGATTCGATTTCAATCATCATTTGTAAATAGTTTGCTTTCACCCTGTTGCTGGTCTGAACCAGGCAGTTTTGAGAAAATGGAGATTTAGTTCACTTTCCCACCGTACAAATTGTACGACCCTTAATTGGGAATAATGACTAGACTCCATGTGTGTAAATATGGTAGGATTTAGGGTTTGTATGAGCACAGGAGCTGTTGGCAAAGTCTTGCCCTAGGCGAGCCAGGAAGGTGCCCGACTAGGAAGACTTGAGTGCAGAGCACATAACTTGCAGGGGTGGTTGGTTTTTGTTGAATTTCCTTTTTGAGAAGGTAGATGTGAGTCTTGCCAAGACTTGGTATTCAAGAGGAAACTCCATCAATCCATTTGGTGTGAGGAACACTTAGCAGATTGAAAGCAGCCAGAAAAGGCTTAAAAACCCTAGTTTTTGCCCAATTTCAAGTTGAGGCCTTGTACGACAGATGGAGACTCAAGACCTCAAAAAATTTTGAGAGGTGTTCTTATGAACCAAGAACCTCAAAGAAAGAATGGGGTGTTCTTTGGAAAATTTAGAGTAATAACCAATTTTCTCAGAGAAAGAGACCTAATTGGGGCTCCTAGGGCTAGTAGCCTTCTTAAGACATGAGAGAGGGTTTGGTGGAAGCGATGGAAAGTTGGAGCTAGGAGGATCTTACAGAGCCATGATATGATGGAAAGAACCTATTAGAAACCTCTCCACACCCCTGCAAAGCTGAATTCAAGGTTTGGAGTAGAATAGCCTTTAGGGTGGATTAAGGGCTAAGGAAGAGTTGGAGACATTGCACCAAGATTGTCTTGGTAGGCTGAATTGTGATGGTAGTGGGGTTGGCCAGGAGAACCAGGGGTACCTAAACATGAGAAGGTTCCTATAGGTTAAGGTGGTGAAGCAAAACACCAAGGAGGTCTTGTAAGAAAGACCTAGAGCAGGAATCTGTGATTGATTTCTCCCACCTCCTCCCTATCAGAGTGGTATCAGAGCAAGCAAAAGATTTGGGATTGACTATTGTATGGCTAAGATTGAGTCTAGTGGTTCTACCATCATGCTTACAAATGCAGAATTGGCCAAGATGGTCGAAGAACAGGAGGAAGACAATAGGCTATTAAGGGAAAGAATAGCCCAACTTGAGCAAACAATGAGGAACGTGCAGTTGGAAGGAAGGGTACCAAAGGAAGAAGAGGTTGCAGAGGAAGACAAGACCCCTGAACCTGACCCTGTTTTGAAAGAAGAGCCTTTCTTGACAGCATTGAAGGCTTTGAGTGGAAAAGCACTTGAAGGCATACCATTGTTTAGTGGAAAAATGGAAGCTGATTTAGTTATGGATTGGATAGAGGGAATGGAAAACCATTTTGAGTGTGATGGGGTCACAGAAGCACAGAAGGTAAAGGTGGCCAAATCAAGGTTAAGAGGTTCCGCCTTGACATGGTGGAAGCTCATTCAGACAGAGAGGGAAAAGGAAGGCAAGTAGCCTATCTCTACTTGGAAGGGAATGGTTGCCAAAGTAAGAGAAGCATACATGCCAGATGATTATGAGATTCAGTTGCACAAGAAAAGACAGAGCTTGAGGTAAAGAGACCAAGATGTGAACTCTTATACTGAGGAGTTTCAAAAACTTTGTATGAGGTCTAATGTTGCAGAGGATGAAAGTCTCAAGGTGGCTAGGTATCTTAACGGCTTGAAGTGGAACATTCAAGAGGAGGTGACTCTTCTAAGTCCCAAGATAGTGCACCAATGCTATCAATTGGCTATAAAGATTGAAGAGAGGAGTAAGAGGAAACAAGAATAGACTTCTAAGAGTAGAGGTAAAGGCAGAGATCAAAGAGGACATAGAGGTGGATACCAAGGTAGAGGGACTGAGCAAAGAAATCAGGGAGAGTCAAAACTTACTGAGCATGGAAGTGAAACAAATTCTAGAGGAGGTTATGGAAAAGGTAGATGACCTCAAGGAGGTTCAAACAAAGGAAGAGGAGCAAGCAGAAGTAGCTCATACTTTTCCAATATGAAATGTTATAACTGTGGTCAAGTAGGACATCTAGCTTATAGGTGCCCGGAGAAAGCATCTTCATCAAATACTGAGAAGAGAGTAGCATATGCTCAAGAGGACACCATGAGTGTCAAATCACCAGAGGTTAGTCACATTGAATCAGAAGTGGGAGAGAATCTGATGTTTAGTAGAGTTTTGATCAGACAACCGGTCAAGGAAGAGCCAAAGCAAAGAAGAGCCTTATTTAGAGTGAGATGCAAAATACTTGGGAAAGTATGCAAGGTTATTGTGGATTCAGGTTCAACTGATAACATCATCTCTGAGGAGGTAGTAAGGAAGTTGAAATTAGAGAAAATACCCCATACTAATCCCTACAAGGTGACATGGTTGAACAAAGGACAGAGTATTCTTGTAAATGAGCAGACAACGATGGAGTTCTCCATTGGAGGGTATAAAGACAAGTTGATTTGTGATGTGTTACCCATGGATGCATGCCATATTCTATTGGGAAGACCATGGCAGTATGATAGAGGTGCCATCTATGATGGAAAATCCAATACTATCTCATTCAAGAAGGATGGAAAGACATTCCAGTTGTAGTCATTGACAGACGAGGAAGAAGGACAGTCAAAGACCCCTAGTGTCTTATTAAGCAGTGGCAAAGAGTTCATTAAAGACCTACATCAAGGAGGTAAAGGATATGTGGTCATGGTGCAACCCAAGGAAGAGGACAAGACTGAGAAAATAGTCATACCCAGAGTAGTCCAAAAGTTGTTAAAACAGTTCAAAGACATAGTGAGTGATGGAACAACAACAACCTTACCTCCAAAGAGAGCCATTAGTCATCAAATTGACTTCATACCAGGAGCTTCATTTCCAAATAAAGCAGCTTATAAGCTCACATTGGATCAGAATCTAGAGGTAGCTAGACAAGTGCAAGAGTTGTTAGATCAAGGATTGATTAGGAAGAGCATCAGCCCATGTGCAGTACCAGTGGTCTTAGCAACCAAGAAAGGTGGTAAGTGGAGATTATGCACTGATTCTAGAGCTATCAATAGAATCACAATCAGATATAGGTTCCCTATTCCTAGGATTGAAGATTTGATGGATTGTCTTGGGGGAGCTTAGTATTTTACCAAGTTGGATCTCAAAAGTGGATATCACCAGATTAGAATCAAGGATGGAGATGAGTGGAAAACAACCTTTAAGAAAAATGATGGGTTGTATGAGTGGAGAGTTATGCCATTTGGCCTCTCTAATGCCCCTAGTACATTCATGAGGCTCATGAATGAAGTGCTCAAAGACTTTACAGGGATATTTGTGGTGGTATACCTTGATGATATACTCATTTTTAGTAAGACAACAGAAGAACACCTAAAGCATGTGGAGATGGTTCTTAGAAGATTGCAAGAAGAGAAGTTAGCCATCAATCTAGAGAAATGTGAGTTCTTCAAACAGGAGCTTGTGTATTTGGGGTTTGTAGTTTCCCAAGGATCATTGAAGATGGATCCAAGCAAGGTGGAAGCTATCCTAAACTAGCCTACACCAACCATAGGGACAGAGGTAAGAAGTTTTCATGGATTGGCTCAGTTTTATAGGAAGTTTATAAGAAACTTTAGTGGCATATGTGCACCAGTCCTAGATACAATCAAAGGTGGCTTAAAGACTAAGTTTAAGTGGACTCAAGAAGCTGAGAAAGGTTTTGAGAAACTAAAAGAAGAAGTGGCAACTCAACCTATTCTTTTATTACCTAGTTTTGACAAGTTGTTTACTGTGGAATGTGATGCTAGTGGAATTGCAGTAGGAGGAGTGCTAAGCCAAGAAGGCAGGCCTATAGCTTTCTTTAGTGAAAAACTCAATGAAGCTAAATAAAAGTATTCTACTTATGACTTGGAATTATATGCTTTAGTGCAGTCACTTAAGAAGTGGAGACATTATCTCCTACCTAAAGAGTTTGTGGTGTTTACTGAGAATCAAGCACTTAGCTACATCAACACTCAAGAGAAAATGAGCAATAGACATTTGAAGTGGATGGAGTATCTTCAAGCTTTCACTTTCACCATCAAGCACAAGAAGGGACAGTTGAACAAGGTGGCAGATGCACTAAGCAAGAGATTGCTGACAGTGCAAGAGATACAGATCAAGAGCATTGGGATAGAAAGTTTCAAGGATCTCTATGGGAAAGATGAAGACTTCTCAGAAGCATACAAGGAATGTTATGACTTTGAGAATCACTTTCATAGTCAATATTCAGAGTATACATTGCAAAGTGTATTGTTATTCAAAGGGAATCAGTTGTGTGTTCCAAGAGGATCAATGAGAGAGAATCTTATCCAGGAGAAGCACAATGGTAGTCTTAGTGGACATTTTGGCATCAACAAGACAATGGAACTAGTGCAAAGGTTCTATTATTGGCCCAAATTACCAAGGGATGTCAGGAGGTATGTGGAGCAATGTGTAGTTTGTATGAAAGCCAAAGGGGGAGCTAGTAATGCAGGTTTGTATCAACCTCTACCCATTCCCAACAGACCATGGGAGTGTGTTAGCATGGATTTTGTTGTAGGACTCCCTAAGACTAAGACAGGGTTTGATAGTGTCCATGTGGTGGTAGATAGATTCAACAAGATGAGTGACTTTATCCCTTGCAAGACCACGTGTGATGCTAGCTACATTGCTTACCTTTTCTTCAAGGAAATTGTAAGGATCCATGGATTGCCTCTGAGCATTGTATCGGACAAGGATGTGAAGTTCATGAGTCATTTTTGGAAGACTCTATGGAGCAGATTAGGTACCAACCTGTCTTTTGGATCAACTTACCATCCTCAGACTGATGGTAAAATAGAGGTGGTTAATAGGGTGTTAGGTAACCTTCTAAGATGTCTAACCAAAGAGTATGGACAGACATGGGAATTGGTCATATCATAGGCTGAGTATGCATACAATGACAGTGTGAACAGGACTACAAGGAAGAGTCCTTTTGAAATAGTGTATGGAATGCACCCAAGAGGTGTGTGTGAACTCAGAGATCTAGGAGCTAAGGAGCATAGGAGTGGACATGCAGAGGATTTCTCTCAGACCATGAAGGAGATTCAGGAGCAGGTGAAGAAGACGGTCACCGAGGCTACTCAAAAGTTCAAAGAGAAGGTGGATTTATCTAGAAAGGATCTACAATTTGCAGTAGGAGACTACGTCATGGTACACCTCAACAAATCCAAGTTTTAGAAGGGGATATCAACCAAGTTGCAGATGAAAAGAGTGGGACCGTGCAAGGTATTATCCAAATATGGGAATAATGCCTACAAGGTGGAACTACCTACAGATTTAGGCATCTCTCCAGTGTTCAATGTAGCTGATCTGATCAGATATAAGGGAAAAGTCAATGACATGGATCATAACAGTAGGGAAATCTTCAAGGATGTAAGCAATATAGCCCTACCTACTCAAGACAAGCTTCAGGCAGAAAGGATCTTGGAGTCAAGGGTGAAGAAATCTACAAGGCATAAAGTGTACATGGAGCACCTCATCAAGTGGAAGGATAAGCCAGAGTCTGAGGCTACTTGGGTAGATGAAGCTCAGTTTAAGAAGCAGGGCATTGATGTGTCACTAATCTCTCCTCACATTCCTTAGTGTTTGTGTAGAGAGGGGGAGAATGGTGCAGGAGCACCTAGGTAACACTAGGCATTTAGGAAGTCTAGAATGAAATTTTGTTTTGATGTGTTACTTTGAAGGTCATGTTGACCATTTAGATAGAATTAGAGGTTTAAGAATATGACTTACTCAGTAGTGATCAGTAGGTTAAGGAGTGGAAAGAGAGGATGAGTTTAAAAAAACTCATTTTACTTAGTTTACTAGAAAATTGGCAAAAGATGCAAAAATGGTACATTTTTGCAACTTTGCCACATGATAACTTACATGTCCAACCAAGGGAGCATAACTAATGAGGAACCCTATATAAGGTGTGCCTCGACCTGAGAGCAAGGTGGGAAGCATTGGTATTGTGGTGAAATTTTATGAATTGTAAGAAAAACAATGTTTTTGTGTGTTATTTCTGATTTTACTTCAAAGTAGAGCTTTCATGGATTGAAATTGTTACTGTGTTTTGTGTAGGATGTAGTTTAGTGATCTCTCAAGCTTTGGGTACCATCTATTAGTTTTCTTGATTCGATTTCAATCATTGTTTGTAAATAGTTTGCTTTCACCCTGTTGTTGGTCTGAACCAGGCAGTTTTGAGAAAATGGAGATTTAGTTCACTTTCCCACTGTACAAATTGTACGACCCTTTGGGAATAGTGACTAGACTCCATGTGTGTAAATATGGTAGGATTTAGGGTTTGTATGAGCACAGGAGATGTTGGCAAAGTCTTGCCCTAGGTGAGCCAGGAAGGTGCCCGCCTAGGAAGACTTGAGTGCAGAGCACATAACTTGCAGGGGTGGTTGGTTTTTGTTGAATTTCCTTTTTGAGAAGGTAGATGTGAGTCTTGCTAAGACTTGGTATTCAAGAGGAAACTCCATCAGTCTGTCTGGTGTGAGGAACACTTAGCAGATTGAAAGCAACCATAAAAGGCTTAAAAACCCTAGTTTTTGCCCAATTTCAAGTTGAGGCCTTGTACGGCAAATGGAGACTCAAGACCTCAAAAATCTTTGAGAGGTGTTCTTATGAACCAAGAACCTCAAAGAAAGAATGGGGTGTTCTTTTGAAAATTTAGAGTAATAACCAATTTTCTTAGAGAAAGAGACCTAATTGGGGCTCCTAGGGCTAGTAGCCTTCTTAAGACATGAGAGAGGGTTTGGTGGAAGCGATGGCAAGTTGGAGCTAGGAGGATCTTACAGAGCCATGATATGATGGAAAAAACCTGTTAGAAACCTCTCCACACCCTTGCAAAGCTAAATTCAAGGTTTGGAGTAGAATATCCTTTAGGGTGGATTAAGGGCTAAGGAAGAGTTGGAGACATTGCACCAAGATTGTCTTGGTAGGCTGAATTGTGATGGTAGTGGGGTTGGCTAGGAGAACTAGGGGTACCTAAACATGAGAAGGTTCCTATAGGTTAAGGTGGTGAAGCAAAACACTAAGGAGGTCTTGCAAGCAAGACCTAGAGCAGGAATTTGTGATTGATTCCTCCAACCCCCTCCCTATCACGAATAGTGAATCGTGGAGAGTGGAACATAAATATGAAAAAAAAGATTCGTAGTAACAATTACAAATATACACATATTCAAATATGTATATATATACATATATATTTATATAAATATATATATATATAAATACACACACACACACATATATATACACACACACACATATAGATATATATATTTTTATATGTATGGAAATATGTCTATGTATTATTCTGTTCTTCCATGCTATATATAATTGCATGGTAGAATAGCTTCGAAATGAAAACAAATATATGTATGGAAATTTGTCTATGTATTATTTTGTTCTTCCATGCACAATATGTATATATATGTATGGAAAGACAAATACATATATAAGAACATAATAATATATTTGCATGGCAGATTAACTTCATAATGAAAACAAGTGAATCCATTTTCATATTTAGGAATAACAAACAAATATTTCAGAATTTATAAGCAAATTGCAGAGTTAAAGTGTGTGCAGTGAGGAAGACACAAATGCAAGTGCATGGCAGAAACCCTGTAAATGATATACATTAAAACCGTATGAATATTTCCTAGTAACAAGCAAATATATTGTATCCATTTTGATATTTGAGAATAACAATCAAATATTAAAGGGAAATTGCAGAATTAAAGTGTGTGCATTATCAAACAGAAAACCCTTTAATTTGAACCAGTGAAACCCTTTCCATGTTTGGTAGTGACAATGAAATGAAAAAAGCATTTCGTATACATAACTATTGTGAATGGAAGAACAAAATAATACATAAACATGCCAGAATATCTTCGAAATGAAAACCAGTCATACCATTTTCATATTTCAAAATAACATGAGAATATTATAAGCAAATTGTAGAGTTAAAGTGTGTGTAGTTAGGAAGACACGAATGCAAGTGCATGATAGAAACCCTGTAAATGATATACATTAAAACTGTATGAATATTTCCTAGTAACAAGCAAATATATTGTATCCATTTTGATATTTGGGAATAACAAACAAATATTAAAGGGAAATTGCAGAGTTAAAGTGTGTGCATTGTCAAAGAGAAAACCCTTTAATTTTGAACCAGTGAAACCCTTTCCATATTTGGTAGTAACAATGAATTGAAAAAAACATTTCACATACATAACTATTGTACATGGAAGAACAAAATAATACATAAACATGCCAGAATATCTTTGAAATGAAAACTAGTCATACCATTTTCATATTTCAGAATAACATGAGAATATTATAAGCAAATTGCAGAGTTAAAGTATGTGCAGTGAGGAAGAAACAAATGCAAGTGCATGGCAGAAACCTTCGAAATGATAAACATTAAAACCATATGAATATTTCCTAGTAACAAGCAAATATATTGTATCCATTTCCGTATTTTAGAATAACAAACAAATGTAACAAGAAAATTTCAGATTTAAAGTTTGTGCAATGACAAACACACAAAAACAAGTGCATGATTGAAAACCAGTCAAACCCTTTCCATATTTCGTTGAACAAGTCTAATAGTAATGAAAAACCATTTTAAACTAGTCAAACCCATTTCATATTTTATGTACGTAAGCAAATATGAAAAGCACAATGCAAAGGTGCAATGAATATTAGAAGATTACGAGTGCATGGTCGAGTGTAGAGAAAAAAAAAAAAAGTTAAACCCTCCCCACATTTCATTGAAGGCAAAGAATATTCAAAAACAAAAGTTTGCAACGAAAATTTCTACAAAAAAAAGTGCATGGCAGAATACCGTTATATTCAAAGATAGCCGTACGGGTCGAGTGAGGTTAGAAACCTCACCTGAAAGAGGTAGGGAGCTCTCAATAGTGTAGAGCCGAATGAAGAAGCATGAAGAGCCAAATGATGAAACATGGAGAGTTGAACCAGTTTCAGTGACAAACAAAACAAATAGTCGAGAATGATTTCAAATAAAAGGAATAAGAGTGAGTAGGATAAGTGAGAATGTGGAGTATTGAATGAACCTTGATCTCTGATTAACATGCCCGACAGATTGAGTAAATGCGAAGCGACGTGTAAGGCAAGTTGGTCAGTGGAGGAAATGAAGGAGGCGACGAGCGTTTAATGCTCTAAACTATTGGTAGAGGGTGGCGAGGCTGTTGTCTACATGCGACCGTCCGATCCACTATACGTAGATATGCTCGCCGATTAAGGAGGCGGGTGGACTCCACTTTCGGGCGGAGGGCAAAATCAACCCGTTTTAGACACGTCGACGTAAAATGTGCTTGACAGGTGGCAGGGTGATCGATTTTTTTAAAAAAATACTATAAGTCGATGCACAAGTGGTAGGGTGACGTGGCAGGCTAATTTTAAATATTTTAGGTCCACATGGGACCTGCAAAGTTGACCCGCCCTACTTTGGACCCCTCTCCCCTACATTACCCTAGGAAAGAAATATTTCCTTCCTTCTTTTAGGTTAAAAAAATTAAAATGAAATGATTGCTTCAAAGTTGATCAATACCCGGACAGATAATTTTTAAAAAAATTGTCCGGTTTCAAAAGCAATCTTTACGCCCCCACTCTTGTCACATCACATCACATCCCGACCCATATCTTATGCACCTAATACTTCCCCCGTTCTCCCCCTCCCTCCAATATATATCCTGCGATGATAAGAAATTGTTTTGACTCGAAAAAAAAGTAGCAGAAAAAAGAAACATGGATCAAGCATGGCTTCGATGCTTACTAATCAGTGCTCTCTTATGCTTTTGCCGTTGTTTCCCAATTGAATACAACACCGAAGGAGGACCCGTGGAAGGCAAACTCAATGTTCATTTAGTTCCTCATACTCACGATGATGTTGGGTGGCTCAAAACAGTCGATCAGTACTTTACTGGCTCCAACAGCTCTATACAGGTGAGTAGATTATTATTTTTGGTTGGGATCATAGGGCATAGAACCCAATTTCTGAATATGTCAATTCTTGAATCTCCGTGGATCAGATATTTGTTATTAAGATCTCTGTTAATAAATTTTTTAAATTCAATTGACCATAAGTTGTATACCCTATTCAATAGGCAGTTGTCGTATTACGTAGTCATGCCTTGATGGGTTTTCTTTATCAGACATGACTTATATGGAATATAACCTTTTCATTATATATGGTTCCTTTTTAGTTTTTCTGTGGTGTTTCTGTTGTTAGGATCTTTACTAATAAATTTGTCCAAGTCAATTGTGCATAAGCTATATAACCTTTTCAATCAGGTGGCTTTAGTATGATGTAATTATGTTTTGATGGGTAATTTATAATGGCTATAAGTTGTATACACTTTTCATTTTACTTGAAGCCCTTTTAGTTTGCACCATGTGGTATTCCTCTTGTTATTTTTCCACGTCAATTAGGCTGTTGTAGTATTACGTAGCTATGTTTTGAGGGATATTAGGCATAAGCTATACAGTCCTTTCAGTTTATAGGTTGCCATTTTAGTTTTTACTATGGCAATCCTGTTTGGAAAATGCACGAGTGATGAGTCCATTGGACTGTTGGTTTTCGTGTTGTCAATTATGGAACCAGGAGAATGATATCGTCGGCAATTTTATACATTGTGTATTCTTTGAAGCTTGATTCTCTTACCGAGTTCCACATAGGCTATGATGCAAGCAACCTAGAAAGCACAAGAAATAATACATATATATTTTGTATCTGTAATATTTATATATGTAAGTGTGACAGCTGAGCCGGACTGCCAATTTGGTGAATGAGGCTCCCCGTAAGGATTTCTTTCCATTTAATTTACATATTGTTTGAACTTTGTATCCCTGGATTTCAACCTTATGACCAAGCTTGGGAGGAATTTGAACTTTGCCAATCCACCTACACTCAGGCTGCTATACACACATATTTGCACATGTATACTTACTCATAGAGTAGATGAAATGTAAAATCTCAGTTTGCTCAAGCTCGATCACAAGGTTTACTCCTGATGGATGATAACTTGAGATAATATATACAATAAAAATTGATGAGGTATCCTTGTTTCTACAAGGGATGTCTTGTACACCCAAGAGGCATGTTGGCCAGGCCGAAACGTAAACGATCACCTCTATCTACATGTATACACAATGGATACATGTGTGTGTATAAAACACAATAATTCGTTGTTTCTTAAACTTACACATATAATCTATGTTATCGCCATCGGGTTCGCCTCTTGCAGGGCCAGATTTGGGTTCGGTTTGCACTGGATCCGGGTTCTGGTTTGGTTCCTTCGTGGGTTCGCACTTTCCCACATGTGTGCAGTTGTCATTAGATCAGAAGTCGGGCTATGATAATGTCACTGAGAATGAGGACCACATGATAATGGATGATGATAATGTGGCTTTGATGGAGGAGGATCCAATCCAACCACCACAAGTGATCACAGCATGTAATAATGTAGTAAATAAAATCAACACTAACAGTGATGGATTGCAGTGGCAGCATTGTATGACTCCTCAGTTGCCACTTAACCCACAGGTGATGTGGTCATATTAACGACTCTTTGAACTTGAAGCCTCTTTCCATGATGAAAGGTATGGTACTTAAGACTGGTCCTAAATGGAGAGGTTGGAATTTTTCTATATAGAAAGTGGAGGAGGCAACAGTGATGGATTTGGAGGCTGAGTTCTTGTTTATACTATGTGTAATGAGCCAAACTCAATCTGACTCAAAACCCCCAATTTTTTCCCAATTTTCTCCACAAAAAGTTTTAACATACAATTTGCATGCAAACAGATTTTACATTTTACCCGATAACTTGCAAACAGATTTCAATGAAAGCATTTAATAACAATTTTAGAATAAGGATCTGAAATTACATATGAATATTGCCTTCAAATCCTTCAAATCTTCAGTAGAATAACAATAGAAAATATCCAATCGTAGTCATAGAACTTACAGTCGGATTGGATAATCAAAAGGATGAATCTGAAGCATAAAGTGAGACACCTGAATGATATCTCCAACAGACAATGGGTTTCCGTCCACTACCTCCAAGCTCGAGGGTTTGTTTGGTCAAGATATTCTATTTGTATCTTGGTCTCAAGACCCCCTCAAGGATTATCTAATATATTAAAGTAGATGGTTTCCTCCAATGGATATTTTAAATGACATTCAAGTTTATGGTGGTTTTATTGTTTTATGATGCTATGTGATATTCTAATCCTAATTCATGCTTCTAGGCTGCATATATATATATTTATGATTTTTACATGTTTTTTGTACGAACAAACCCAACACAAACCTAAATGCCCCAAAAAAATTTAGCCGAACCCACAAACCGAACCCCCAAACCCAAACCTGAACCCGAACCTGAACCAATACCAGAACTGGCAACTTAGCATATAATTAAAAACAATCGAAAAGTGCCTTAGTTTTGCTTTTATGATTTTCATTATTATTTCACATTCATGAACTTAAAACATAGAAGCAAGTAGTGAACACCATATTGTTTCTTATTCATCAAGAATCAAATTCAACTGTCATTGGACAATGGAAGTTAAGGTCCAAAAGGGTACAAGTCTGAGAATTAATAGAAGCATATGGATTTCACTAGTAACTACATGATTGAACTTGATGTTACATCACAGAAAAGGGGTGCTAACACTTTTCGTAAATATTCATCTCAAATGACTGCCTTTCTGTAGAACAGGATCCTTGTATAGAACTTTCAGTAGTTATAGGGCTATACCCATCACCCTCATTTGCACTTGTTCTACATTAAGAGGGTCTCAGCATGATCCTTGAGGGTCTCAAGAAGGAATATATCATTACCTTCATCGACAAAGCCTCTGTAATTCAGTTGATTTCTAATCGGGCCCTGTTTGACTGAAAGGTGAGACAACAAAAAATGAAATTCCAGGTGGCATGAGAAGCAGGAGTCCTGTGTTGTTTCTTGCAACATAGCATGTATAGGTCATCTTACAGTGGAGACTTAAATCCCTTGTCGAAGTTTTGAGGGCTTATTGCCTTGGCAACTTAAGATGAATTTCATTTGTAACATTGAATGGTTTTTGTATGGATGAATTGGTGGGATTGCATTTGAAATTGCGCCTCTCACCTTTTGGTCAGCATTTTAATTCAGTGTGCATTGTATATACATTTTATTGACAATCAAATCACTTATGGTTTGGTACCCAATCACAGCCATTGGACAGTAAACTGTGAGCAGATGACAGTCACACTCATATGATCAGGCGTTCACCATATTTGTTATATAATCACAGTAAAAGGTGTAAGTGACATGCCAAAACTAAACAAAATTATTATCATTCTTCCATCTCCAATTTGTAGAAAAGGCCTTAAAAGCTAAAAGTTAAAACAGTAATAAAGTTATAAGTTTTGAGGCTAACCAAGTCTTTTAGAAATTCTACCAAGGAATAGATCCATCCCATGCTAAATACAAATATTGTGCAAAAACATAACATTTGACCATACTTTACATATATGTGTCTTGAGAATCCGAGATTAAGATCTCAAGTTCCCATTCAATGCCCATTTATATAGCAGCAAATGGTTGCAACGAAAACATTGTAGAAATGGAGACAAATTGTGGATATATAATTTAATTTCCATAGCTGCGGTAATTTTTTAAACAAAATTAGATAACAGATTTCAGCAGGGTATTGGTAACCAGTTTGCTGCTGAAAATTAGCTGTTATAACAATGAGGAATACATGAATGTGGACATTTAAATTTTGGTACTGCAATTAATGTAAAGTATTCTCCCTTGTTCTCTCTATTGTGTGCTCTTTAGAATCAATACACTTTTGTTGTCGATAATACTTTCTTTCCTTTTCTGTATGGTTTAGTTTCTTTTGAGCGGTATATGGTTCCAGTTGAAGCTCCTACAATTGATTGACTAGATAACCAATGTAAAGTCTTTCTCTCTCTCATTTTTTATATCTCCTGTTATATCCTATCTAACATGGATATTATATGGCTGCGCACAGGGCCACACCATGCTATTTAGTCCATATGTTACTGATGTGGCCTTTCAAGCTTGCTTACCTGCTTCTTGAACCTATTTTTGAAGAGTGTTTCATGATCCCTTTTACATTATCTATCATGTGTAGTTGTACTGTTAGAATTTTAATTCACACCTTTTAGTGCGACATAAAGCAAAATAGATGTGTGATAAAACTGTTGTTCAAATTAGTAGGGAAAGCTCCCTGTAAATTAAAAACTAACCTAAAGTACTTGCAATTTACAATCTTTACAATAACTTTTGGAGTGGTTCATGTTCATGCTGAATAAGATGTAAATGCATATCTTTTTGGTTTTGCCCATCGTAAAAGGCTAAGATTCTCTTTCAATATTACACACAGGATTTTTTCCTTTTTGATTTAGAACAGTTTCTATGACTACATGCTTACACCCTATGTCACAAGGTTCGAATTCATGTTCGAATTCGACAAGAATAAAATTCAGCAACATAAAAAAAATTGTGATTAAATTCACCTAATAGAAAGAAATTATTAATAAATATAATTATTTAAAATATTTTAAATTTACTAATGACATTAATTATTAAATATATTAATAATTAAAACTAAAAGTATAAATTAAATTTTAAATATTTAAAAACATTAAATTTTAAATATTTAAAAACATTAAATTTTAATATATTAAATGTTAATATAATAATAATTAAAAATATTTATTATTGCACAAGACCTCAATTTTTTTCAAAATAACAACAAAACAAAAATAAAGGTGTGCATAGATAAAAGACTAAAAGTGATTCCCTTATCCTTGCCCTTTCCTGAAGGTGCTTCGATAGTGGATTGCAAGTTAGTCCTCGTGCTGTCCACGTCTCACAATTCACGTCTCACAATTACGAATAACAAGGCTTGGACAATCTGAAAATAGCAGAATATCCAACCCCGGATTGATAAGAGTTGCTTGAGTAGTGCTGCAACGCATTATTAATGTCTTAAAATTTTAAATGGTTTCTTGGAAGAAAAGAAGACAATATGCTGCATGGGTGATTGAAAATGACCTGAAACGGGAGTGAATGTTAGGGGCTCTCTCTGCAGACCCTAGAAATAAATCACACAAACAAAAAACTCCTCACGATTTTTATTTTCTCATGGAAATAGTAAAGCTCAAGAATTTTGTTTTCTCATGCAAAATCTAAAACAATTAACCAAAAAACACATTTAAAAAAATATTTTAATTTAAAAAACCGTAAGCCCTTTTCCATACAAATTTTAGGGTGAATTTAAACGATTTTTTTTGGATTTCTTTAAATTTGCTGAAATTTGAATTTTTAGCTTGAGATTCACCGAATCTTGTGACATAGCTTTACACCATTTCGTTAAAACAAAGATTGAATAGTCTAAATACACACAGACCTGAATTGATTAATACATAAACACAAATGTTATGATTAAATTAAATGTAGGACTTAGTACAAAGCCATGGGCTACACCTTTGAGCTCATTTGCAATACGAAACTTGCAAATTTGTTGAAGCAATTTAACCCTTAGCATCCATAACTGAAATATCCCAACTGAAATATATGCAATTTTTCTGATTTTTGCAACACAGTTTTATGCCCTAATTTTCTGATATCAAAATTCCGTTCAAAACCTAATTTGCTGATATATATTTCTGAGCTTAAACATGCATTAGCAGCAGCATTTAATCTTCCCAATGACAACAAAAAGTTATAGCAGATTTGTTTAAACATGAACAAGTATGTAACCGGCACAATGAATCACCAAAACATCCACCAAAAACATGCCAAATTTTGATAATCTGAATGTTCAGTTTGTTGCTACAAATCAGACCTACTTATGGATGCAATAACACTATGAAATGGGCTCCAAACATGCCCAACATACAGTAGCTTGCTGCTATGAAGAAACCTCAAAAGATGCAATGAAAATGATGCTCTATCCTAACCCTAGTTGGGCGAACTTACTCTAGCTCACACAAATGCAAGTAAAATGCAAATATATGATGATGAATGACTCCAAAACCCTACAAGGGTGCGCTGGCTTGTTGGTCTGATTGTAGGGTTTGCAACCCTTGAAATCATGCAAAAACCGTCCAAACTTGGTCGTTCCTCTTGCAACTTGGGCGCCTTATCCTAGGAAGAAACCCTAGGTCAAATGCACATAGAAATTGCCTCCCTCAAGTCGCTTAGGCCGATGTAGAAATCTGAGCACGAAATCTAGCATAAAACTGCATCAAATCACAAGTGAACCTTTGTCATGAAGTCCTCCATTGAAGAGCTAGGTTTTCGTCCAACTCCTCCAATATTCTCAAGGGTTTTCATCCTTGGAATAACTGCCAAAGTGCAGATCAGAAAGCAGAGATAATTTGCATGATGATAAAAGCCTACAAATGAAACTTGTATATATATGAGTCTCCCTTATCAACCCCCAATCTAGCTGACCCAACTTGGGTGCCAACTTTGTAGTTTGAAATTATTTTTATTTTATTTTTACTCCTTTTTGGGCACCAACTTCACATTTGATTTTATTATTTTTTCCTCCTTATTTCTCCAAAAGGGGTCGCCCAAGCCCAAATAATAGTATAAAAAATATTTTGCTTTCTCCAAAAATCATGATAAATCAATTAAGCCCTCTTCCCAACTTCTCCATGCTAAATAAAAATTATTTAAGCCAAAACGAATATTTTCCCTATTATCCAAGGCCCAAAAATGCATTCCCTTACCTCATGTGTTAGCCTACGGGAATGAAGAATAGGCTAACTCACAAATTTGATTGCTTGAATTATCATGTCGGAAATGGGGACATTACAGTCCTCCCTTTTTGAGATTGCTTGTCCTCAAGCAATTGCAAACTAGGATACTGCAAAATCTGCTCTCCTTCACATGTTGCATCTTCCAATGGCAAGTTCTTCCACTTCACCAAATATTCACGAACCTTTCTATTCCTCAATCGTCGATCCCTCATTTGTAATGTCCCGTACTCAGACTTGCCGTAAAATCCGCTTGTTTGCCCTAGAATTTGCTTGTTGATTAGGTTCAGGGCTTCTTTCAGATGAATGTCCTTTTAATACAATAACCTTGGATTGGAATCTATATTCATGATATTAACAACATATCTATTAGCCTTAATATCTAGATATCCAGAATCAAACATAACAATACTTGCAGATTGCAAACATAAAGAAAGTCACTTAGCCCATTAGGAGAGGAGAATCCCTAAGGGGCCAATGGTCTACCACCTCCTATTGCCCAACCCTCACTTTGGGCCTGTGGGACAAAATATTGCCCAACCCTTGCAATGGGCCTATGGGGCAGATTGCCCAACCCTTGCTTGGGCCTGTGGGGCAGAACTTGGGTGAGGTTTTTAGACAAACCACTTAAGTCATGACTCACCTCTCCAGGTAGGATGTACAATCAAAATGCAGACAGTTCTACACAATTTCCAATTATGCAATCATTAATGATTCACTTGCATTTTCAACATGAATATATAATTCAGCATGATGATATATCAGAGTGCAGGAGTAAATATAGCAAGATTCAAGTCTATAGATCATTCATCATATTCTTCAAATCGATGCAGACCAATAGGTTCAAACTAGTTTAGTTCAAAATACGTATATAGTTTCATTGAGTCCTATGTATGAAGGTGTATCAGAATGCAGAACTAGATTAATCAATATCCATATCTATATGCCCATCATATCCATTTGATCCATGATATAATTCAATACAATCCTACAGTTCCAGCATTAGTGCAACCTCCAGTCAAACATAATTGTAGATCAAGCATCATTAGAAACAGTTCTGAAAAAGGTAAACAATGTTAGAATATATTATATTCTTGTATTATTAATGGTCAATGTTTTCTTTTTTAGCTTTAGGCTGTTACTGTTTCTACAGTAACTATAGGTAGGTAGATAATTAATATCTATAGTGCTTTATGCACTTCTATATAATGTAATCCTTTTCTTGTTAATGTTAAGTAACTTTTACCATTTACATGGTATCAGAGCCGTAAGAAAAAAACCCTAAAAATTCGTGGACTTTACTAAAAAGTCATAATTCGAATTTTTTCTGGTCTAGGGTTTCTGGGCGAATTTTTTAAATCTGTAATTCGTGAAAAATCCTCACGTGAGATTTCGTCACTGCCTGTTCTGAAAAATTCGAGGGTTTTTTGTTGAGATTTTTGTGGGTTTCTTCTCATAGAAAATTGAAACCCTTCTCTGCAAAATCGTGACTTCTTATGCTCAGTTCGTGTTTGAAGTCTAAGATCGTGGATCTGAAGGCGCCATCATTTTCTTTGCAATTTTCGTGGTTGAAAATCGCGTTTTTCTGCATTTTTATGGGATTTCGGCATCTGAAAATCGCGTTTTTTGCGTTTTTATTAAAGACGCGATTTTTTGATTTCTTTGGGACGCGATTTACAAAATCATGGTGGCCTATGGCGTCTGAAATCTGTGTGTTGTGATTTCAGAAGCTTTTTTCAGAAATTTCTGCAATTTTTTGTGTTTTCATGGCCGCCTAGGGTTTCTGCCAACTCGACTAGGGTTTTGACCCTCTGTTTGAAGTCGAAAAATTATTTTTATTTCAGATTCCTTCTGGGTTTTCCGAGATCTCAACTGGGTCGTCGTCCATTTTTTCTGGGTACCTCGTTTTCTGTGCCTCAAAATTTGTGCTTTAGTTTCAAGTCGAAATTTTTTTCTGATTGCAGATTCCTTTTGGGTTTTGTGAGATCTCAACTGGGTTGTCACTAGATTTTTCTGGGTACCTCGTTTTCCGTGCCTCAAAATTTGTGTTGTTAAAATTTTCTGGGTATCCTTCCATCCTTCTGGGTTTTTATTTATCTTTTCTAGGTTTTCAGTAAAACCTCAAAATCCGTGTTTGGGTTTCTGTATTTCTGTTTTCTTTGCATTATCTTGCCTTCACCAGTTTGACCGCGAGGTACGTGATGGCATCTCTCACGAACATAATGCTCAAAAGCAGCCAGAAGTTCAACGGGAAGAATTACAACACCTGGAAGCAGCGTATGCTGACCATTTTCGAGTATCGGTGTCTTGATGCGGTTGTTCTAGGTACATCACCTCGACCCACTGTAGCCGGAAAGGATCAGGACAAATGGGATGAACGCAACCGAGAAGCCGTCATGCTCATTAAGCTTTCAGTCACTGACGACCAACTACCACAAGTGCCGTCAGGCAAAACAGCTACTGAGGTATGGACAACCCTGAAGGATCTCCATGAAACGTCAGATAAGAGTCGTGCGTTTTTTCTTAAGAACATGCTTTTTTCAATAATGATGGACGAAAAGCACACCACTCTTCAAGAACATCTGACAAGAATCACAGAGATTCGAGACCAGCTGGAAACCATTGGGCCGAAAGATGGAGGGAAGAGGACATGGTCATCATTACTACGAAGTTGCAAAATCTTCCCGAGCATTTCATTGGGCGCTCAATATTACTTCAACAAATGTGACTGAAGTTTCAGGACTTGTGTAACAAGCTTCTACAACGAGGATGCGTTGGAGACAACAGTGGAAACAACGCAGGTTCATCCTCCACAGAACAAGCGTTCTCTGCCAAATCTTCTGCTAAGAACAAAGGGAAGACTCAATCTTCTCAGCCGAAAGGCTCTGGTTCTTCTCAGGACAGCAAGAAGAAGAACGTTCAGTGCAATTATTGCCACAAATACGGTCACATTAAGGCTGATTGTCGCACTCGGATGGCTTCTGAACAAAAGAAGCAAGGAGGATCTCAACAAAAGGCCCATGTCGCTGAGCACACTGAGCAGAAAGAGTCTGCATTCTATGCATTTATGGCCAAGAGAACTGCAGATCCGGTACATTCTTCTGCCTGGTATATCGATTCCGGGGCTTCGCGGCATTTTACTCATCGTCGGGATTGGTTCACAAAGTTCGAACCCTTCTCAGATTCTGTCATTTTCGGAGGAGGTGAAGAGTACACATTTCTTTGGTAGACGCTGTCCAAATTCGCACTTTCGGAGGAAGAAATTTATAACTTTCACCGATGTCTACTATGTTCGAGGCATGGAACATAATCTCCCGTCGGTCGAGATCATCGGCATTCTCACCGGTTAGATGTTGTTTTGATTCGTCCACTGCGGCATCGTTGATGAGAACTTCGTACAACCATTGCTATAGGACTTGAGGATCACGGTCTGTATAGACTTGCTGATTTTGGTGATTCTCAGGAGCACACTTTGGCTGCCCGAAGTACAACCATCAGCAAACTTTGGCATCAGCGTTATGGGCACTTGAATGTGCAATACCTCTCTCAACTGTCTCAGGAGGGTTTGGTTGCTGGTCTACCTAAGATCCAAACTCAAAATCATGGAGTTTGTGGAGCCTGTCAAGCTGGCAAGCAGCATCGGACACTGTTCTCGGATGGTGATTCTTGGCGAGCCTCCAAGGTACTTCAATTGGTTCACGCCGATGTCTGTGGGCCAATGAATACTCCTTTTGTTACTGGGTCCAAGTACTTTTTATTGTTTGTTGATGATTTAGAATTGAAAAATGTAGATTATTTTTTGAAACATAAATCGGATAATATTCGGCCACATTTCCAGCAGTTTAAAGCCTTAGTTGATAAGGAATCAGGTTCTCACATTGTTACTCTAAGGTCAGATAATGGGGGGGAGTTTTGTTCAGCTGACTTCTCTTCTTTTTGTGCTGCACATGGCATTAAGCGCCAACTTACCACACCCTACACCCCTCAGTAGAATGGTGTCGTCGAACGCAGGAATCGCACCATTACTGAAATGGCTCGTTCTATGTTGGAGTACAGAAATGTACCTAAGAAATACTGGGCTGAAGCAGTCTACACTGCAGTCTACCTCCTGAATCGGTCACCCACACAGGCCGTTAAGAAGATGACTCCTGAAGAAGCCTGGTCAGGACGCAAGCCTAAGGTGGGCCATCTGAAAGTCTTCGGTTCTACCGCTCATGTATGGATTCCAGATGCCAAACGTGCCAAGTTGGACTCTAAGAGCCAGACACTTATGTTTACTGGCTACAGCGACAATCACAAAGCCTACAGGTTGGTTGATGTCGAGATAGATCGTCTCATATTCAGCCGTGATGTTGTGATTGATGAGACTACTGGTCCATTTGTTCCTACCACTAGTCCTGTGGATCAATCTATGAAGGTTCCTGATGAGGGTGTTCGTCTTCCTCTTGGTTCCCATGATGGGAGGGCTTCAGAGCATTCTGACTCTGAAGATGAGGAGTCTACTGATCATGATATAGCACCACCTGATTTTCCTCAGGACTCACATCCAGATGACCTTGTTCCAGACATCCCAGGTGATGCTGTTACTCCTGTTTCAGATGTTGGCACTTCTACTCGTCGGCCTAAGTGGTGGGCCAAGACTATCGGCGATCTTCATGATGATGAACTCATTGAGGGTAGATCAACTCGTAGCAAGAGCAAGCAGCAGTCCACAGTCAACTTCGCTCTTATGGCCAACATCCCGCAATCTGAGCCTGAGGGCGTGTCGAGGAGGCTAAAGGAATTCTAGAGTGGGAAAAGACTACGGCGACAAAATATCATAGTCTTTTGAAGAATCACACTTGGGTTCTTTTTGATCTTCCTCCTGGGAAGAAACCTATCAGTTGCAAATGGGTTTATAAGGTCAAGTATCATGCCGATGGTACTTTGGATAAATATAAGGCAAGATTAGTTGCTCAAGGATTCACATAGCGGGAGGGCATTGACTATGAGGAGACTTTTGCTCCTACTGCCAAGATGAGCACAATTCGTCTTCTTCTTGCTATTGCAGCCCAATTTGGATGGATAGTTCATCAGATGGATGTCAAAAGTGCCTTCCTCAACGGTGATTTGCAGGAAGAAGTCTACATGACATAGCCTCCTGGTTTCAAGGTTGCCGGCAAAGAACATCAAGTGTGTAGACTCGTGAAAGCGCTCTATGGACTGAAACAGGCTCCCCGTGCATGGTATTTCAAGATTGATCGGTGCTTGGTTGATCATGGTTTCGGTACTTAGCCCGCCGACAATAATCGTATATCAAACACTCTGGTGATGATATTCCCTTTCTTGTTGTCTATGTTGATGGTTGATCATTCTTGGCGGTTCAACACATTTGATTGCAACAATCAAAGCGGGATTTGTAGGACGGACGGGTTCCGGTGGGACGGTGGGCATCGTTCTGGTAAGTTTGGGCGACTGAACTGGGATGGGATTTTGGGCGCTCGGCGAACGGAGAACGCGGAAGTTGGGCGTTCGCTCGTTGGACGCCGAGGGCAACTAATTAGGTCTCATCTATCTCACTGCCACTAGACCTGACATCAGTTTTGCAGTGAGCTACATTTCTCGCTTCATGACAGCTCCAAAAGCTGATCATTGGATTGCAGCGAAGCGGGTGCTAAGATATGTTAAGGGCACTTCAGACTATGGCATTCTGTATGGCCGATGCAAGGATCCAAAGCTGATTGGTTACATAGACTCAGATTAGGCAGGTTCAGTGGATGATCGAAAATCTACTTCTGGGTATGTATTCAGTTTGGGTACAGGTGCTGTAACATGGACTAGCAAGAAGCAACAGGCAGTGGCTCTTTCCTCGACAGAAGCAGAGTATCGAGGAACCGTTAAAGCAGCATGTGAGGCAGTTTGGCTTCGTAGTATGCTTTCTGACATGCACATGTCAGAAGCAGGACCTTCTCCCTTGTACATTGATAATCAAGGGGTGCTCAAACTGGCCAAAAATCCAGTCTTCCATGAACGTACCAAGCATGTTGAGCTTCATTGTCACTACATTCGCCAGCTGGTAGAAGACGAATTAGTTCAACTGCAGTATGTTCCGATCGCGGATCAGAATGCAGATATTCTCACCAAGTCTCTGAGCTCGGATAAGTTTGTAAAATTCAAGGGGCAACTTGGTGTTGTTGACGGATTGACCATTAAGGGAGGGTGTTAGAATATATTAAATTCTTGAATTATTAATGGTCAATATTTTCTTTTTTAGCTTTAGGCTGTTACTGTTTCTACAGTAACTATAGGTAGGTAGATAATTAATAACTACAGTGCTTTATGCACTTCTATATAATGTAATCTTTTTCATGTTAATGTAAGTAACTTTTACCATTTACAAACAATAATGGTCTATATCCGTTCAAGGACTACACAGTCCCCCAAATCTAATGCCCAATATCAATGCCAATAATTCTATTTCTAGATTCTGATCTATCAAGAAGGAATGGTTTCAAAACATGTCAGAAGCACTTATATATTTCAAGGAATAAAGACCGGATATTATATTCAATAATACACAGATCGATTGGAGGTTTATGCAGCATCATTATGTCAGATCGAGGAAATTAAAGATTGAGGAAATTAAATATTAAAGCTAGTGATTAATCTCACCTGTTTTGTCGTGTTCTCTCCATGTTTCCTAATTCCTCACTCACCTTCTTGTTGTAATGATCCTGTATGGATTTGTCTTAAGGGTTTGTCTCTTGATTTATGGATGGGGAAATTAAGGTATGCCAAGACAATAGCTTTAGTAGAGAGAGTATCCATGAATTGCTTAAGAACACTTGTTCCATCACATTGACTCTTGAGAGATAAGGGTATCAAGGTAATGATGATGATATTACTTCCTGATCTATCTTTAGATCATATATTAAAGGTATAAGCAAGACTAGAGACAATGAGCTCAACCAGTAAGTCTTTAGTCCGATCTAAGATGGACTGGAAAGACTACGGTTAACTTTATTATTTGTTCTGTATATATCTATTTGGGTAAAGTCTGATGAATATGCTAATAGGTAAAGAGACTGCCTAATATAGACTTTGTTGTGTATATTAAAGATCACTGATTGATTGTTGTATCTCCTTGGCACGTCTAATTTATGCGATGGTGAACTCATTATTCAAACTGTTCCATGATGTCCCCGCTCCAAAATTCCCATTATCTCTATATACCTTTATGCTTGGAGCGGTTGTGACTCTTGGGATAGTGATGCCCCTTTATCACCACTGTTGGTCGATTCTTTTGCTAATTGATTCTAATCCATACTCTTAGTTAAGAATTTAATCGCTATCTTCTATCTATTTGTTTGGCTTTCACAACTTAGTGATCTTCGAAATTACTCCCGTAACTTCCCATTCCTCAATATTGCGGCAATAGACGTCGGTATTGAATATTCTATGGTGGCACAATTTTCTTTGGATGACCCGTAGGATTGGAGACACTCCCATGGCATATAAGCTTACAAGTGCGACAACATTTCAATGTTCTCTTGTGGATACCCAGTATATGTATTATCGCGTCTCCAATTAGCTGCTGCTCCTTGAATGATACTATGCCGGGCATGGGAAAGCCTGCAGTATAGATTCGTATCAACTCATTATACTAGCCCATGTTAATCAGCATTGATGCCACTATTTGACTAATACTGATTCCTTCTTCAAATATTTCAAATGACTTGATACTCAGAAGTAAGCTGCGATTCTTTTAACAAGATATAACCATGATAGTCATATGAGCGGTGTTGGCAAGAATCAGGACAATTATGCCATGTTCCTGTATCAAGGAGTGATGGGTTCCGATTGTGGAGCCAAATTAATTAGCAGCCTAATGTCCTTTGCTTATCGAGGGTTGCTTGTTGGAGTGCTTCGCTAATGGACGCTGAGGATATTTGCCAGCGTGATGTCTATAATTTGCTCTTATTATTTTATATCAAATTTATATATTTATCTTCCATATTATTCCAGGCTCGACTCACCTTGTGTAATCTTATATTCGATAGTTACAATGTCCTTTTATGTTTATGTTGATTTTATATTTTATCATCCATTATGTCATAATGACTATGATATTTATAATAATGTTTATATGCCTCTTATTTTAATCTTGTGCCCATAAACTGATTTTATTGGATTATTGTATATGTTCTTAGTATTTATTGTATTATTATAATATTGAATTGTTTGTGTTTGATGTAATATCTATCATATTATAATATTGTCAATATATACTATTTATTTATTATAATGATTATTGTTTGTATCTCGATAATTGCAATCACCTATGTTTAT
>VDFB02204107.1:0-16862 GCA_007258455.2 Sequoia sempervirens | reverse complement strand
TCTTGTGGAGTTGGATCTCATAGTCATCTAGCATATATGCTTCCTTCACCTTAGCAACCATTCCTTTCCAGGTTGATATGGGCTGCTTGCCTTCTTTCTCCCTTTCAGTCTGAAAAAATTTCCACCATGTTAAAGTTGATCCTCTTAACCTTGATTTTGCAACCTTCACCTTCTGTGCTTCTATAACTCCATCACATTCAAAGTGATTCTCCATTCCATCTATCCAGTCCATGACCAAATTAGGGTCCATCTTTCCATGAAATAGTGGTATGCCCTCAAGTCCTTTTCCACTCAGTGCTTTTAATGCCTTCAAGAAAGGCTCCTCCTCAAAAACAAGGTCGTCTACAAACTTTTTATCCTCCTCTCTAACCTTCTCTTTGAACTTTACCTTCCAACCCTCACCTTGTTCAAGGCTTCCTCAAGCTGCTCTATTATTTCCTTTTAGAGACTTGTTATCCCTCTTTCTGCTCTTTTCAACCATTCATAACTGCATTTAGTCACCATGTCACCTCGACCAACTTCATATATGTTGCCTTCCTAAATCTTTCATCATTTAATACCAATTGATAAATAAGGATTGAGATGTACTACAATCTCAATGCTCTGGGTCTCAAATTGAATAACCCTTGGTGTTTCTCTCCACCATTCAACCTATAGGTCCTAAAGGTATTTAGGTACCCCTGGTCTTCTCTACCAATCCTGCTATCAAGTTGCAATTCATTCACCAAGCCTCACTTGATGTTCTTCCTCTCTTTCATCACCTAGCCCTTAATCACCTTAAAGGCTAACCATGCTCAAAATGTTTCCTAACTCTGTTACAGGGGTGTGTGTTAACTTGAATGGTTTACTTGACTTCAAAATGGTCTAGGACTGCTCCCTGTCCAAGCTCAAAGTTTCATTCTTCTATCGCTTTCCTTAAACCCTAGCTTAGGGTTTGGAAAGGCTACAAGAATTAGGCCTCCTCCAACAAGAAAAATGTTTAATACTCCTCCCTGCTACAAGAACACCACAACCACAGAGAAGGAACCCTGGCTCAATTTTGGAGTAGTACAATATTTTCTTGGTTTCAGCCCTTCTCAGGCCGTACACAGGGCTATCTCTGTTTTTGAGAAATTTAGGGCTTTTTTAAGCCTTTTTCTTGGACTGTCTGCACTTTCCATTCTCCAGTTGAACAGTCAAGGTCTCTCCCTTCTTGACAAACTTTATAGAGGTTCCTGCAACCACTGCACATGCTGCTACAACAAAGATTTAACACCCCTGTCACATTAGAGTTAACATCACACTGTCTTTCCCTAACCAGGCAACACAAGCTCGCCTAGGAAAAGAGCATCATCTTGCTTTCATGACTCACAAGGACACTTATATTTACATTATTTACAAGGATGGAGTTTTTCCTTGCTTCCACAATTCCCATACTGCCTGGTATGGATAGGAAAACAAAACTAAAACCCCATTTTCTAGAATTTACCAGTTAGAACAAAACTAAAGCAAACACACAGAATTTACAAACTGAAAGACAGTGATAGAAAAGTTATCTAAAAAGGCCAATACAAAGCTTTAGAAGGATCCTCTACATGCTAACAAATCAATAAATGCTTTATTCAAATCATCTATTTGCTGTTTTAGACGCAAGAACAGAAAAAAACTGTATTTTCCAACACAAAATCACTGTTTCTTCTTGCTCTCATGAAACTGGCACGCTCAAAATCCTCCAACCTTGTTCAAAGGTCGAGAGAACACTTTTACAATCTTTTTGAAATGGTTAGGTTTCCAATTTGAGCCTAAGAACAGCTAAAAGTCTCCTGTTGTAAAACACAGTATGTTTTGCAATCTTTACAAAAACTTAGGAATCAACCTCACAAAGGATTCCCACCTTATTCAAATTTTAACCTAAGCACCAAAATATCCTCAAACACAATCTAAAAGGTATTAAAGACCTTTCCCAACAAAATAAGATTGATTTTAAAACAAAACTTCAAAATCTACTTGTACTTTATAGAGACCTCAAGTGCCCCGCATCTCACAAACCTAGAAAAAATGATTACATTATCCAAGGTTTGATGGAACTAATTATGGTATTTGGAAAGTATTGATGGAAGAATATCTAGAGTATTGTGGATATGATGTGGAGAAAGCTTATAAGAATCCTTACACTCCTCCTAATAATGGTCCAAGTACACTTGAAGAGATCAAAGCACATGAATCAAAAAGTAAGGCGAAGAACATCTTGAAGAATAGTTTGGTACATTTCGAGTTGATTAAGGTTCAAAATTTGAAGACTGCTAGGGAAGTTTGGGATGCATTGGAAAGAGCACATGATGGTGGTGAAAGAGTTAAAGAAGTGAAACTACGAACTTGGAGACATAGTTTGATCTTGATGTAGAGAAGGGGAATAAACTAGAATATTGATACCATATTTCACAACAATGGGTTCATTGTCATCTCAAGGTTCAATGATAAACATGACAGGGCAAACTTCTTTGGTGGTGATAGTCATTTCAACATTCAAGGGTGGTAGACCTTTCAAGGTTTTGGAACAACATGGTAATACCATAGACAACATGGTATGATGGTATAGATGACATCATAGACCTTTCAAAGGTTTTTGTTATCTCCAAATGCTTGGGCAGACTTAAAAGTAGGAACCTTCAATGGAACAGTCTATGGGACAGTCATATGCAAACAATGAATAACCTTCAACACATGATAGAAGTATCAAACCAATAGTTTCTCTAGGGTGTAACATCAATGTTAGACTTGTCTTAACCTTCACAAAGCACTAAGCAACGTTACAATGCTAAAATCTGGTATTCAACTACAATGCAATGCCCTTTGACTGTAAGTCAAACAACAATGCAATGACTGTCAACCGAGTTCTCCCTCCACGTGCCATGGCCAAGACCCAACTCTTGAGGGAGGTTAGAATACATAAAAATATATTTTCACACATGATTTCTTGATCTGATCATGGAGCAAATGTGAGTAAAAACATTTTGAAGGCTTCCTAGAACCCTAGGTAGGGTTTGGAGCGAGTTTCAATAAATCAATGATATATCCTTCAATACTTCTTGAAATTTAACCAAAGAAAAAGAAAAAAAAAGCTAGAACAATCCTTCACATCATACATCCATTATTCAAACCGTACAATGCAATGTAAGTTCGTACAAACGTGACATAGATTGAAAATGCAAGAAAAAAATAGTGTTTCCACGTGCAACAATGAGTTTTTATTCCAAAAAACTTCATCCAACCTTCTCCTTCGAGATTACAAGGATTATTTGAATGTTTACAACCATATTCTAACTGTCCCCAACCATATATTGGTTTAGTTTCTTAACAAATCATCAAATTACACTTTTTGCAAAAAAGTTGCAAAAGTTGCTTGACAAATTTTGTGCAACTTTGACAACATTTACTTTTTTGCACTACCATGCACATAAAGGCTCAAAAATGACATGAAATGGCCTAAAATGACCTTATTACATGAAATCAACATTCCCATGACAAAAATCCAAAAATTCACTACATGGAACCAAGGGTGCCCTTGCACCATACTCCCCAAAGGAGAAAAGAACTCAATTCCCCCTTGAGTTAAGACCCGCAATAGTAAATTCATGCTTGATAATATCATACTCAAACATCCAAGTAGCATCTTCATTAGGAAGACCCTTCCACTTGATTAAATACTGAAAATAGGCTTTGCTTCTTGTCGTTTTGAGTGCCTTGGTGTCTAAGATACTCTCCAATCCTGGTGGAAGGTCTTGACCCACTCATTATTTGAAAATGCTTGGGAACCTACATCATGACCTACAAAAACATCCCCTTGTAAAGGGTGCAAAGAAAAAACTAATTCTTCAACATGGAAATCAAGTGCTCCTTTGTTCACAACTACTCTTTGCTTGCATCTGCTAACTCCAACCTGTAGTTGCTCCCATTCTGCTTGATGGATTGCATACATTGAAATAGAACCTTGCTATCCTTCAATAGATTGCTTAATTTTTACCTTAGGCTTCTCACCCCTCAAGTTTGCAATCTCAACCAGAGCATTTTTTCTTCTCTCTTTGTCTCTAATCATCATGGCATCAAACATGGTTTCTTGATTAGTGTTAATGCTCTTTACTAAAAGAAGTAAATCATATCTAACCTCCAATATATCCTTGTGCAATGCCTGCAATGAATGTGTATATTCTTCACCCTCAATGGAAAATAGAAAATATCGAGTCCTTTCCTTTTCAACGCCATCAATTCTGAGATTTGGAAGGGGCATGGACTGAAAATCAACAACACAACCTATATCATCCAAACCTGCAATGTTTAATGTTTCTCTCTCCCTTGGATTTGTACAATCAATGGATTTTTCCTTGGCTTTGTTCATATCAATTTTCAAAATAGAAAATAAAACCTCTAGCTTAGAATTGAGTCCCCTAACCTCATCTTGTATCGGGTTACCTTCGCCAAACTGCCGAAGCAATGTAAAGATAATTTGGGTTGCATCCTCATATTCCAACTGCAAATGCTTAGTATCTTCAATCACATTGAAAGCTTTGACTTCCACTCTAGAAAACCTACATGAGGACTAGTACCTTTCCCTGGATTGTCATCTATTATCAAATTAACATGCTCTTGCAAAAAATCTTGAACCTCCAATGGTAATTGATCAACCCTAGTTGCTTTCATAACAGTCCTAGGTTTGTTTATGCTTGCAAATCCCTTGTCTTCCTTTTCTATGGTTTATACAAACTCCTTCTCACTTACCAACATAACACTAGAACCCACTTGTGATTCTTGAATTTCTTCTTTCAACGATGTAAGGGTGTATGAAACTCCATCTTTCTCTATGACATATGTGTTTTTCCTACCATCATGTTTGGTATTCTAATCATATTGCCATGGCCTACCAAGAAGCACATGACAAACATCCATAGGAATTATGCCACGCAAGACCTTATCCTTATACCCCCCTATGTGAAATTCTACCCAAATTTTCTCATTCACTAATACTTGTTGCCATTTGTTTAACCAAGAGACCTTATAGGGAGTGGCATGAGGGAAACTTTTTAATTTCAACTTATCTACCATTTCAAGAGAAACCAAATTGTCAGTACTACCAAAATCAATAACAACCTTGCAACACTTACCTTGGAATTTACATGTAGTCCTGAAGAGTGAATTTCTTTGTGGTGGTTCCTTCTCCATTAGCACTTTGATTAGAGTTCTTTGCATCAACAAAAACTCTCCAATTTCTGGTTCTTCAACGTGTGGTGAAGAATGTACACTCTCAGCATCATCTCCACCTTGTGCAATCTGATTTCTTCTTTCGCTTACAAAAGAAGTAGACGACTACTCCTAAAGGAATTGCCATGCTTGGTGGCATGAAAAATTATTGCATTTATAGCACTTCCCAATGAATCCACTTGAACCTCCTCTATTTCCAAATCCGCCTCTAAAATTTGATCTACCTCCCCTAAATCTGCCTCTTGAATTAGAATTTTGTTCTTGAACTCTACTTGTCTCTCCTTGGCTCTCACATGACTGTCCTGAATTAGATAATGTCCCTCTTCCTCTAAAACTCCTTCCTCTACCCTTGCTTTTCTTTTCTTTTCTTCTCCTCAACTTATCTTCAGCCTTTATGGCCAATTGATAACACTCTTCCACTATTCTTGGGCTTGTGAGACTTAACTCATCTTGAAGACTATAATTTAACCCATTCAAGTACCTTGCAACTTTGTCCACATCTTCTTCCATGTGACCTGATATGATGCTCAACTTATAGAACTCTTCAGTATATGTCTTCACATCCATATCCTTTTGCTTCAAATTTTTCAACTTCCTATACAGCTGAATGGCATAGTCACTTGGTAAGAACTTTCCCTTCAATTTTGCAACCATCCTATCCCAAGATGAAATATTTTCCTTTCCCTTTTTCTTCTTCTCTTCTTGTACATAGTCCCACCATAGGGATGCATGCCCTTTTAATTTTCTCCTTTCCAATTTCACTTACTGCCCCTCAGGTATCTCTTCATACTCAAAATACTTGTCAAGTTCTCCTATCCAATCTAGGATTTCTTCTCCATTCAGACTTCCTGCATAAACATGGAGTTCCATTTTGATCTTGGAACCATCATTATTTACTGCCTTTAGCAACCTCTCCAACCTCTTTACTTCAACATCTCTTTCCTCATCATCTTCTCCTTTTGGTGTCTCTTCACCCACTTCTTCTTCTTCATCTTCTCAGTCACTCAAATCCTCTGTGACTGCTCCTCTCCTTTGGTTGGTCTCAATAGTTGTGAGTCTTGCATCAAGGCTTTCTCTTATGGCCCTCAACTTTGGTGCAAGAGAGTCTCTCACCTCTCTAACTATCCTTTCTATATTCACCCTTGGAGCCATTGCAACTTGACTTCAATTCAATCCTTCTTCTGATTTGGTTTGGTTTGGCTTTGATACCAAAAATGATGCAGAGTAGGGGCATAAACTAGAATATTGATACCATATTTCACAATAATGGGTTCATTTTCATCTCAAGGTTGAATGATAAACATGATAGGGAATACTTCTTTGGTGGTGATAGTCCTTTCAACATTCAAGGGTGGAAGACCTTTTAAGGTTTTGGAACAACATGGTAACACCATAGAAAACATGGGATGATGGTATAGATGAAATCACAGACCTTTCAAAGTTTTTTGTAATCTCCAAATGCATGGGTAGACTTAAAAGTAGCAACCTTCAATGGAACAGTCTATGGGATAGTCATATGCAAACAATGAATAACCTTCAACACATGATAGAAGTATCAAACCAATGGTTTCTCCATGGTGTAACATCAATGTTAGACTTGTCTCAACCTTCACAAAGCACTAAGCAATGTTACAATGCCAAACTTTGGTATTCAACTACAATGCAATGCCCTTTGACTATAAATAAAACAACAATGCAATGACTATCAACTGAGTTCTCCCTCCACGTGCCATTTCCAAGCCACAACTCTTGAGGGAGGTTAGAATACATCAAAAAAGAGTTACATGATTTATTAATCTGATCATGGAGGTAATGTGAGTAAGAACATTTTGAAGGCTTCTTGGAACCCTAGGTAGGGTTTGGAGGGAGTTTCAATAAATCAATGATATCTCCTTCAATACTTCTTGAAATTTAACCAAACTAAAAGAAAAAAAAAGATAGAACAATTTTTCACATCATACATCCATTATTCAAACCATACAATGCAATGTAAGTCAGTACAAATGTGACAAAGATTGAAAATGCAAGAAAAAAACCATTGTTTCCATGTGCAACAATGAGTTTTTATTCCACAAAATTTCATCCAACCTTCTCCTTTAATATTACAAGGCTTATTTGAATGTTTACAACCATATTCTAACTATCCCCAACCATATTTGGTTTAGTTACTTAACAAATAATCAAATTCCACTTTTTGCAAAAAAATTGCAAAAGTTGCTTGACAACTTTTGTGCAACTTTGACAACATTTACATTTTTGCACTACCATGCACATAAAGACTCAACAATGAATCCAAATGACATGAAATGGCTTAAAATGACCTTATGGCATGAAATAAACATTCCCATGACAAAAATCCAAAAATCCACTACATGGAACCAAGGGTGCCCCTGCACCAGATCTTCTACATATATCTGAAGATGAGAATGCTAAAGCTTATGTATAGAGATTGGATGAGATAGTGGCTGGAATGCGAGGACTTGTTGCTACTATAGATGAAACCAAGATTGTAAAGAAGATTCTTAGAACTCTTCCTAATGCTTACAGTGAGAAGGTGAGTGCTATTGAGAAGACTATAGATTATAAGACCTATACTAAGGATTTGCTATTAGGATTTTTGACATCTTATGAGATGAGGAAGCTGAGTTTAAGGAATGGATGCAAATCAGAGACTTCTTTTAAAGCTACAAAAGCTGAAGATCCAGATGAATAAAACTTTGATGAAATAGGATCTAACTTTGTAAGAAGGATGATGAAAGGCTCTGGTAAGTATGAAGGTAGAAGTTTCCCTTTAAATGCTTTAGTTGTGGAGAAATAGGTCATTATGTTGCAAAGTGTCAAAAAGAGGCTTAAAAGGAATAAAAAAGATGGGAGAAAGAAATAGAAAGGGCGAAGATTAACAAAACACCACTATTGAATGAAATTCTAATTATATTTAGCGAGGGATTGAGGAATATAGAGATCGATAATAATGAATGCTTGTTCTTGGCGATTAAGGATGAACCCTACTTCAGCTAATTAGAAGGAAATAGGTAAAGGAAAGCCCTCAGGAGAGAAAGAGAAAAATAGAAGATTACAATTATCTCTTCCCTACATGCTAAAAAGAGAGAAAAATATTGGGTGGATTGATGAGTGGTTGTTCACATCCACATGGTGGTGATAGGTAATATTTTTTTGGCTTGAAAAATATGATGGATGCTTGGTTATGTTTGGATATGATATTGGTGCTAAAATATGTGGAATAGGTTCAATGAGTTTTGATGGTAAGCATCATACTGACGATGTCTACTATGTTAAGGGTTTAAGGCATAATCTGTTGAGTGTTGGTCAAATGTGCATAAAAGGATATGATCTTGTTTTTAAGGATGAGAGATGTGAGATCTAGAAAAGATCTAGAACATTGATTGCTACAGGAAAGAAATCTAAAGGAAATATCTATCAACTTAAGGGTGCTAATGGACGATGCTTTATAACTGGATGTAGTAGTTGGTTATGGCATGGGAGAATGTCACATGGTGCTGATAACTTGGAAAGGGATTAGTGTTGTTCGGGCCATGAGAGTGGGAATTACAAAGCACATTGTGCTATTTGGGAATAGTCGAACTGAGCTTGAAGAAATAATTATAGATCAAGGAATAGTCTCTACTACCCGAGGAATCTTGGTTTAGTTCATGCAATCTTTGTGGTCCTACAAAAGAATTGAAGTCTACTTGGTGAAATGTAATTTATTCTTTTAATTGATGATTATTTTAGATATAAACGGGTTACATTTCTTAGAGAGAAATCAAATGCATTAGATAGATTCAAGACATTCAAAGCTATGGTTGAAAATGAAGTGAGCTTGAAGATAAAATTCTTAAGGTCTGACAGAGGTGGAGAATTCACCTCCCATGAGTTTAATATGTTTTGTAGAAAGAAGTGCCATGGAATAAAGAGATAGTTATCTGCCGAGAACTCACTTGAGATGGAGTTGTTGGGAAATGAAAAATAGAACGATTCTATGGAACGATGAAATTTACTGATCAATGATGCAGAGACTAGTTTTACACTAGAAGTCTACCACTAGAAAGAAGCTGGTATACTATTGTTTGTAGTCAATCAGAGTTCAAGAAGAGATAAAACCATCTGAAGACTCCTATGAACTATGGCGATTCCCCTCTTGTTAAGGTATTTCAAGGTATTGGAGAAATGTATATTAGAAGAGATGAAGCTTGGAAAAGTTTGATCTGTGAGAAGTGATGAAGGAATTTTCCTTGGATATTCTACTAAAATCAAGGCATATAGATGTTTCAATAAAAGATCGAGAAAGATTGTAGAGAGTTCAAATGTCAAGGTTGATGAGAGAATGAAGAATTCTATTGACATTGATGGATATGAATCTGATGAACCTGATTGTGTAAGAATTGAAGAGATTGTGGAAGAATAGGAAAATGATGAGCAAGAGAATTAGGATGAAAAAATGAAAGAGAAGAAGATGCTCCAATGATGTCCCCTAAGACACCTAGATATGTACAAAAAAATCATTCAGAAAGTCAAATTATTTGTGAGAAGACAAAAGGTGTATTAACTAGAAGCAAAGTTGTTGTTGAAGTGGATCTATGTTTAATTTATGAGATTGAATCGAAGATGAAAAGTGAAGCTTGTAAAGATGAACATTTGGAAGGAAGTAATGAAAGAAGAACTTATGTAGATTGAGAAAAATCAAGCTTGGGAATTGGTCCCAAGATCGACAGAAAAAAACATCATTGGATCGAAGAGGGTATTCAAAAATAAGTTGAATGAAAATGGAGAAAAGGTTAGAAACAAAGCAAGGCTTGTGTGTAAGGGTTACTCACAAGTAGAAGGTATAGATTTTCAGGAAAATTTTGCTCTGGTAGCAAGAATGGAAGCTATAAGGATGTTCTTGGAATTTGCTTCTCATAAAGACTTTAAGGTCTATTAGATGGATGTCAAGTCAACATTTTTGAATGATGAGCTAGAAGAAGTCTATATGGAACAACCAGAAGAATTTCAGTTGACAGTCAATGAGATATGGTGGTGTAAGATTGAAGAAAACTGTATGGATTGAAGTAAGCTCCTATAGAGCTTGGTATGTAACGTCTCATGAATGGAATTATTTGGTTGGAAGGTTTAACAAGGTACATCAAATAGTAATCTATACTTTAAGATTTAGAAATATGAAATCTTGATTGTAGTGTGAGTCTTGTATTTGATGACATTATGTTTGGAGGAAATGAAACTATGTGAAAGTTGTTTGCAAAAGAGATGCAAAATAATTTGAAATTTCTATGTTTGGAGAGATACATTTCTTTCTTGGGTTGCAAATTAATCAAACAAAGAAATGAATTTTTATTTAACAGTCTAAGTATGTGAGGAAGTGTTGGAAAAGTTTGGGATGGATGGTTCCAAAAACTTGTTGAAGCCCTCCTATGGTGGTGGTTGCAAATTAGGTGAATGATGATTCCACTAGGATGATTAAAGCAGTATGAGTCCTGATCGGTGGACTACTATATTTGATTGCTACTAGACTGGATGTTATGCATGCTTTATGTCTTGTGGCTAAATTTCAATAAGATCCTAAGGAAACACATGTTGCTGTTGTTAAAAGAATATTCAAATATTTGAATGGCACTCCAGATTATGGATTATGGTATCCTAAATATACTGATTTTACACTTAGTGCCTATACAAATGCAGATTGGGTTGGATGTGTAGATGGAATAAAAAGTACAAGTGGTGGTGCATTCTTTACTAGATGTAGATTGGTGGCATGTTTGAGTAAAAAGAAAGATTCATTCTCCTTGTCTACTGTTGAAGTTGAGTATATTATTGTTGCATCTTTTTGTATACAAGTTCTATGGATGAAACATACATTGAAAGACATCACAATGGTATATGATGATCCCATTTCTATTTTTTGTGATAATACAAGTGCAATTAACATTTCAAAGAATCCGGTGATGCACTCGAGGATGAAGCATATATCTATCAAATATCATTTCTTGAGAGAGAAGGTCATGGAGAATTAAGTAAATCTTGAGAATGTTTCGAGGAAGGATCAGGTGGTCGATATTTTCACGAAGGCTCTTCCTAAAGATACTTTTGAGTATCTCCAGAGAAGTTAAGGGTTATTGCCTCTCCTTTCTTGAACTAGATTCCTATGGAGATGCATCAATATGGTGGATCTATGGATTTGTCCTTCTTCTGGACTAATGTTTTGGTGGCTACCTATCAGGGGGAGTAGGTAGTGTCAGGTGTTGTCATTGTGAATATTCAAATTTTTATGTCAAAGGAGAAATCAATGTAAAATATTATTTTTCCATTGATGTCAAAGGGGGAGAAGAAGCATGTGAAAAAGAAAAAGAAAAAAGAGAGGAAGAATGAGAGAAGAAGCATGTGAAAGGAAAGGAATCATTTAAGAGATTATCTACTAAGGGGGAGAAACAAAAAAGTGTATTCATAGCTAGTATATTGTCTTTGATGGTTTTTCACATCATTTGTTGCCATCAATGACAAAGGGGGAGATTGTTGCAAGAATGGAAAGATTGAAGGTTTTGTCATTGATGTCAACTGGTCAACTGGTTATCAACTAGTAGCTGTTGGTTGTATATGTCGAGGATATTGAGAAAATTGTAATGAAGATATGTTACAGGTATTTAGTGGTTGCTCTGGGTTTTGGTCTATATTTTCTCCTATGTTTGTGTGGTTCAAACATGTTGTTCATGGTTGTTAGAATATGCTATATCCAGATTTTTGGTTTTTGATTTGTTGTATAGTGCAAGTTGTGTTCACCAGTTGTGAACTGTGGTTTTCTATATTTCTAGTTGAGGTATGGGAGAAATGTTGTTGGTCCATATTTCTCTTTGATGAAGTCTTATGACTTGCAATTCTAGAATTGAGTTTCCCTAATTTTATTGAAGTTAGTTTCAACATCTGGAAGATTTGTGCTTAAAGGTTCTATGTGTTTTATATTGGTTTGGCCGACCTTGTGTGAAATACTACTTTCGAGGTTGTTGAAGTGTGTTGGATATTTTTGGGTCCCTTGAAGCATGTGTTTGGGTTTCCCTCATTCTAATTCCACCCTAGGATGTTTTGGCACTGACCTAATTTGAATTTGAATTTGAATGGATGACTTTGGATATGTTTCAAAGTTGAACATGGTATAAATACAAGATGAATTAGTGGTGAAGAAATATAGAAGAGTGAAGAAGAAGAGTGATAAGAGAAAAGAGGAAGTGTAGTTAGATGTGACATTGATTCTATTCAATGGGTGTGTGTGATGTGAGTGTGGAAGATCAGTACGAAGCTTAATGTTGAGTTTTCAGATGTAGGTTGCAGAAGGTGAACTCTATCATTCATGCATGTCTATGAGTGATTGGTGGAATCCTTTGTTGCATTGGGATTGTAGTCTCTCTATAACAAGTCTTCTTTTTCTTCTTTGTATATTTGTTGGTAGTAACCCTCAGGAGTTGTTAGCCCTATTGAAGTGAGTGATGGTCCTTGTTCTAGAAAGTGAGTCCTTATTTTTGGTAGTGAGCCTTATTTTGGGGCATTAGCCTCTGTAATGGTTTTGATATTCTCTATAGTGTGAGTTAATCCTCACGTGGTTTTCTTATTGGGTTTTCCACATAAATCTGGTGTTATTGTGTTTATGTGTTGGATCTGAGTTTCTACATTGGAATTTGATGATGAATCATTTAGGAAGTATTAAGAATTAGTTCTGGTGATTAAATTAAAGGTTTAATTTTGTGACGACTGGTTCATCCCCCCTCTTAGTTGTCCTATACAACAGGAATTTCCACATTTTCCTGTAGATTTTCTACATCCTTATCTTCTTCAAAATCTTATTCTTGATCCCTATTTTCTATAAATGGATGAGTTTCCAATTGAATTTGTTGATGTTGAGGTACTCGTTCCTGTTTCAAAATCAAATTCTACAATATTTGATTTTATGAGAGAAGATTCATCAAATACTACATCTCTGTTAATAATGACTTTGTGGGTAATAGGATCCCACAATCTATATCCCTTAATTTCGTCACCATAACCAACAGAGATATATTTCTTAGATTTGGGGTTTAATTTAAAACACCCAAAACACCTAAATAAATGTAATCTAGAATACCCTTACTTATATGACTCCTTGCTTTAAACTTATGTCTAGATTGTTTCCCATAAACACAATACTTGCAAAAGCTGAAATTCAAAATTTTTAGATTTGGAAGTAACTTACACTTTAACAGTACCTTTAACCCTTTCTCGCTCATATGACCCAGACGCTAATTCCATAAACGAGTAGATTCATTTTCTTCCTCAGATACCATTTCCTCTTCATTTATTATAGTACTTCCTTCAAGCTTGTAAAGGTTTCTAACATTTTTAGCCTTCATGACCACCAAAATTCCCTTGGACACTTTCATTAATCCACCTTGACTTGTATATTTATAACCTCCAAAATCCAAAACTCCCAAAGAAATTAAATTCTTTTTGAGTTGAGGCACGTGTCTTACTTATGTTAAAGTCCTCCCAATCCCAACAGTATTACAAGAAACATTATTTCCTATAAGAACAACACCACCATCAATAGTTTGGTAAGAATAAAACCAACTCTTATGTGGACACATGTGATTAGAAGCACCAAAATCTAATAACCATTCCTCATGATACTACAAGGAATTACAAAAAGATAAAACTTCATCAACCATGAACTTGTATCAACCGGTTTGCTTCCTTTTTGGGTTATCATTGTCATCTTTCCTCTTCCAACAATATTTCTTGAGATGCCGATTTATTGCAATACCAACATTTTCCTTACCCTTTTTCCTTTTGACTTAGATTTAGATATACCTCTTGAATCTTCCCCTTTTTTTGTGGATCAACCTCTAACCACCATTGCTTCAAATGTGGAGGTTTCTATGTTATATTTCCTCCGCACCTCTTTAGACAACAAAGCTCCCACAATAGAATCAAATTTAAGGGTGTCAGTTGTGCTAAAGCTAATAGAAGTGACTAAGTGATTCCAGGATTCAGGTAATGAACACAATAGTGTAACTTCCTTCTCTTCATCTTTGACGTTTACACCCATACTAGCTAATTGACATATAAGAGTATTGAAAATATTTCAATGATCAACAATTTTTATACTTTCCTTCATTCACAAACTATACAACTACCTCTTCAAGTAGATATGATTTGTTAAGGACTTTTTCATATAAAGACTCTCCATTTTACTCCATAAGCCTATAGTTGTATCCTCTCCAACAATATTATAAAGTACATCATCTACTAAACAAAACCAAATTATGTTCAAAGCTCTTGTATCAAGATCCTCCCAATCTTCATTAGTCATATTTGTAGGTTTCTTTGAATTTCCAACCAACGCTTTGTGAAATCCTTGTTGCACTAGCAAATCATGCATCTTGAGCTTCCATAGTTCAAAATTATTCTTCCCATTGCATTTCTGCACCTCGAACCTTGCATTCAAAACCTTTGCCATTTGATGTTATAAAAAAACACCAAATCCTAACATAGATCCTGCAAAATAATTGCTCTAATACCACTTATTGGGGAAATAGAAACGTAAAACCCACAAACTTAAATAATAATTGCAGCACAAGTTAGATGAAAAAAAATACAAAAGATAATTAAATGGAATCATAGAATAATAGAGAAGACACAAATTTACTAGGTAAAACCTTGACAATATTCCAAAGAAACATCCACGGAGAAAAGTATTGGTATTTTTATTGCTCAGAGAAATTGATTACAACTTTCACACAGCTGCTTCTCTTCAATTAAAATTTATTACAAATAATGATTTATCCTTCAAGGAAACAAGATATAAATAATATATTCAACCTATGTTGAACATAGAAAAATCTAGCTTTGTTTTTATTGCTTTGTTTTATTGTTTTAAATATTTATCTTTTTCAAAGATAAGATTATCCTTTCTTTATGTCTTTTATCTTTCCCAAAGATTAAATTCGACTTTATTTCTAATTTTATTGTTGTCACAATCTAACAAGTTGATGTAGGGGCATCTCAATTTTGATGTGTAAATTTTGGTTTTTATTTTTCTTTTATTTTTCTGTTTTCTTTTGGTGTACTGGTCTCTTATGGACAAGTGGGCGTATGAGGGGAAAAAAAATTCTTGTTTGGGTTCCTATCGAGCCTTATGGGTTTTGATTGTAGAAAAATAAAAGACAGCTACAGAGATCACCCCAAGTGTGTGTGTGTGTGGCCACCAGGAAAGAGGATGGTTATGGAGAAAGCCAAGAAGAGTTTTACTGGAGAAGCCTAAGCCAATTGGCAAAGAGAAACAATGATTAGTTCTTGAAGGAGGGATCTATGTGTTTCATTGCTTTGGAACAAGGGAGTTGATGTTGAATGTGTGTGGTGAGAAGGATGTGCTGCTCAAAGTAAATAGGATGGGTGGCAAGGTAGAAAAGACAACAAACCGTGCATAAGGCAGTTGTTGGTTCTTGTTAACTGTAGTCGCTCACTTTGTAGCAAAATTTTCTTTATACAATAAAATTGTTTCTTCTATCGATGGTGTTTGAAGATATTTTCATTTGCTAATAGAATGAAGGATGAATTTACTTCTGTTGTTGTTGCTTTGATAAGTACTAGATTCATTGTGTTGGGCATAAAAAACTGGAACTTAGTAATTTTGTTCTTCATTACTTGTTTTCCCGTGACGTTATTTGTTTGAAATCCATTGTGAGGCCTGTTTAATTATGTTATTGGAAATAAAGAATGAAAGTGGGGATTCTTTCAGTCAGCTTGGCTTATGATTCAACCTGTTTTATGTTCCATCTTTTGTAGACTCCATATCTAGTTTTGATCATTGGGAAGTTCCTATCTTGGTAAAATTGCAATGCCTTTGTAATTTTCAGTTGGCCATTATAAATTTACCAATCCACTCAAATTAATTCATCCTACATGATAAATTAACCAAATGAATAATATTTTACTCTATAAATTTTATCCTCCATAATAAATCAATAATCAAATGGTAATGGCATCAAATTTTCTCTACTTAATCCATCAACTATCCAATTATCATTTCCTTTAATATTTATATCCCAACATTGGGTGGGTGCAGAAAGATGGGGGGCCAAAAAGTGGCCAATTCACTTTTTCATCTCGAAATAGTGAAAATGCAAGCGTGTTTTACTAAAACACGCTCACATTATGTGTTGGTAATGACTGAGCCTAGGCTTGGTCATTACCAATCCAAAACACAAGCGCATTATAACGCGCTCACATTATGGTTTGAATTTCAAAAAAATTGCATTTTGAATTTTTGAATTCAAAAAATGCATGTTTTTTTAATTCAAAAATGCATTACGTTTTTTTGGTCTACATTGAATTTTTCTTTTTTTTTCCCTCTTCTTCTTGTTATCTTTCTCAAGGAACTATGCACATGAAATAAACATTTAAGTTGACATTTACATATGGACATTTACCTTCTTATACTTTAAGTTATATTTCATGTATATAGTTTCAGGATGTTTGAGAGTGGTTTTTGATCTCTAGGAGTTATGATTCAAATTCTAGTTTTTGGAAGATCTTACAATTTTTAAGATAGCCAAATTTCAATAATCAACATGTCAAATTTTAATAAT